>JAYXIM010032014.1:0-19004 GCA_037575425.1 Anastrepha fraterculus | reverse complement strand
GCACTTTAATAATTATAATACCGATTAATTTAATATATGTTTACTTTATTTGCAGCGAAAGACTGAATACTGCCATGAGCAAGCTATTAATTAGATGCCGGCTGGACATGGAGGCCGAATTCGCTGCCGGCAAAAAGAAAAGATCTGTTCTCTGGGGTAAAGTCCTAGATTCCATGAAGGCAGTAAATCCAGATGTTCCTGATAGTAAGGAAGTACTCCAGAGAAAATTTCTTAATTTATTAGCATCGTATAAACGCATAAAAAAGCGAAATAAAGAATCAGGTCGGGACGCAACCACCTGGGAGTACTTCGACGAGTTTGATGCCATGTACGGTTGTCGGCATTCAGTTGAGCCGCCAGAGGAAAATTTGCAGTCTTCCTTGGCAAGCCCATCGGGTGATGAAAGCGAGTGCGATTTGGAAGAGCAGGTTGGCAGCGCAAGGAAACGTTCCAAGAAAACGGCGAATGAGGCGATATCATTTTTTAAGGAAGAAGCTAGCAAGGAACAAAAACGTCATGAGGATGTACTACGGTTAGAGAGGGAAAAGCTTGAGATTGAAAAGGAGAAAATCCGTGTGCTAAACTCTTTGCGCGACATTTTAGCTAAGAGGACGTAAATACTTAAAACAATTTTGATATGAAATTAATTTTTGAAGCTAATTTTGCAATGTTTTGTAAACGCAGTACAAAAACACATATGTGGTGATATGAATTAAATTGTACCTTTCTTTTGTTGATTTTTATTTCTTTTAATAAACTACAAATTTAAGACATAAATAACATTTTTAAATCGTTCCTTTTTATGACTCCTTCACTGCTTTCAGTAATATTTTCGACAGCTTCTAAGGTTTGAACATGAGCAGCATTTATGCTTTGATCTAAGTTAATGCTGCTCAAAATATCCGCTGAACTTGAATCGCCATCGTGGGTTATGATAAAATTGTGTAATATAGAGCAGGCCATTATAATTTTAGAAGCTTTCTTTATAGTTGATGCATCAATGTGATTTAGTATTTTAAATTTTTTTCGAAAAACGCCGAAGGACTGTTCTATTAATACACGCGTTGAACTGAGGTAGTAGTTGAATCTTCTTTCTTCGGTAGAAAGATGCCCATTGTCCCTAAATGGGACCATTAAATATTTTGCTATGGGATAAGCTGAGTCTGCTAAAATTATTGCCCCATTAGCGAGCTGAACTTCTCCCGACGTGATCTTTTGGTAAATTGGGCTATTCTTCCATACGTTAGCATCATGACAACTTCCAGGATAACCAATAAACACGTCTCGAAATCGAAGACTGCTATCACAAATAGCCTAAGAAGATTGAAAAAATTTAGTCACGTGTCCCTTATATACATTATATGTACATATACATTGTTTACCTGCATTATTATGGAAAAATGCCCCTTGCGGTCGTAATAGCTCACTGCATCTTGTTTTGGAGTATTTATTTTAAAGTGGATTCCATCCATACATCCTACAACATAGGGAAACGAATTGGGTCGTTTTTCCTGGAATTTTTCCATCACATTCTGTTGCTCTGCGACCGTAGGCCAACAAATTTCCTTTTTAAGGCAGCATATTGCTTTAATGGTCTTGTAAAAGAGTTTATGAGCTGTACCCTTCCCCACATTGAATCGGTCAGAGAGCTGACGAAATGTAATTCGGCTGTTACTTAGCTTCCATAGAGTCAGGTACATTGCCTGTTTCAATGAATATCTTGTACCCAGCATTGACCAGAAAGGGTGCAAGGCAGTTATCAGTTTCTAAACACATTATTAAAATTAAATTATAAATAAAGCCATAACTTCTCAAATTTAATACTTACATGCAGTGTACCACGAGTCATACGAAAGTGGGAAAGGAATACGTCAGCGTCGTATAGTTCAATCGTGATAAAAAAATGTTGGACCTTTACGATACGTCTTTTCTTAAGAGTTTCTTCAAAAAGAAAACTCTTTTTTTTGTTTGCGAGCCTCCTCCTTTTTTCAAAATTTATTAAAAAACTATCAGCACTTTTCTCAATCTCATCTATTATTAAATTAATTTCCATTTCTACTGCGATCTGAAATAAAACTTTTTCTCAAATTGATACCTGCAACATTACAGCAATATAACAGCTGAGTATCAGCAGTGTAGTGCAAAATAAGCAACAGGGTTGCTGTATTGCTGCAGTTATACATTTTCGCGAACGTACCCTATATTTCCGGTTTTAGAAATTTAATCTTCATTGTTTCTAAATTTTCCGACACACATACATATGTAAATGACATTTCAATACATTTTTCCTCAAAGTCTTTTTATGTTTGAAATTAATAGTTTTTTCTTTTCTCGAAAAATAAAAATATAATCTCATTAGACGTAGACATTATGAAAATATTGTCATGGGGCACGTTCTTAGAAGAGAATCAAGTGACAACAAACACACTTCAATTGATTGGAAACCGACGAAGAGTTAGACTCTCGCTGAGCCGGAGGAGGCGTTGAGAAACGGAGACAAAGACAACTAACAAAAGCTGGAACGGGCTGAAGAAAATAATTTTCTGATAGAGTCGAATGGAGGAAGATTGTTGTGGCCCTTTGTTTCCTTGCTGAACTATAGCATGCCGTGGAAAAATTAAGGAAATAATCGAAGCTGACCGGCATGTTAGTAGTCCTAGCCTCGCCCAGGATCGACCATTAAATATTTTAAACCATTTGCGCTAAAATTTTACGTAAAAATAACGGAATTATTTCTATTTTCGTTCTAATTTTCTATTTTTTAATAATCATTTTTTGATTTTTAAGTATTTTTTTCTTCCATATAAACACATGATCGGAAGTCTTTTATGTAGAACTCCATGCTAAAAATGCGAAAAATGGGCTATGGACGCTGGGAATTTTTGTTGGAAATGAAGGGACCTACCGTTTTAAGCAGACTCCGAACGGCAGATATTTTTTATGAGGAGGCTTTTCATAACAGAAATACACTCGGAGGTTTGCCATTGTCTGGAACAACTTTTTCTTAATTTTGGTCTTTCACCGAGATTCCAACCTGTGTTCTCTCTGAATTCCGAATGGTAGTTACGCACCAACTTATTCGGCTACGGCGGCATGTTCCATACATATCCGTAACACACCCAAGGATAATTGTATATTTTGAACTTTATCAGAGCCGTACTTAAATATGTATGTCATCAGTCGAAGCGTTAAAGTGCCCTCGTACCGTATAAGAGAATGCACAGTCTGGAATCTGAAAATCCACTTCAAGGTGGTCAGTCCACTGTGAATTATTTTGCTATGATATTTGGCGCTAATTAAATAATTTCGCAGGCTTTAGATTATGCCGAAATCCGTAAATAATAAAAAAACCGAGCGTCTTGCTGTGATGGCGATGGAATTGTGACCTACTCTTTTTCATAAGCTTTTCTTCTTGTCTCTATCCGAACTGCTTGCAATTGAATTCAAGATGAAACAAGGAACTCGCATTTCTACGCTAAATCAACTGACAAATTTTATCATTGTTGCCTACCAAGCGAACATTTGCTACTCTCCTCACATATAACACTCATACAATTGGGGTTATGATGAACTCAATCGCCAAACAGAGATGCAAGTAAATATGTCTATATGAATATAGCAACAGCATCAAAAGTAATAACGATCACAATGGAGTCGAAGGTGATACGTGTCCTTGCATCGTTCCGGCGGATATAATGACTGATATGCAACATGTACGAGCCCAAACTACAGATTTAAGGATTGCAAATGCCTACTTACTTTGTGGGCGAATGCGTATAAGGATGCATGCTGCTCTTGTCCTCCTTCCTCGGAAATGTGCGTGCCCTTTCCGCTATGAGACAATTTAGTGGGACCACACAAGCAATCGCATGCGCTCAGCTAGTTTTTCAACATTACTTTTACTAATCTGAGCCGACTTTCAATTGAATTGCGTACCAGCAGCATTTTGACTTAAATGGACTCTAATGCACATTTGTACACACACACATACACATTCTTTGCTGCATATATGGTACATACCTACTATTTTTATGTGAGTATTGGTTAGGTATTGAGTTCGATTTTCCCCGTTTGTCTTTCATATAAATTAATGCCTTTTGACGTATTTCCTGCATACACTGCTATTCTCTTTTGCAATAAATGGATTTCTGTATGATACGATTTTTGTTTTTGGGTTTATAGCAATAATTTATTTCTTGCAATAAGCATGAGTAATGTCTATGTGATTGAAGGGTTGAGTGCGGGTTGAGGTTTAATATTTGATGTTTTTCCTGACATGTATAATATTCTCAATTTCACATAAAGGGAACAGCCTTGCACAAATGCAAAGCTACATTATTATCTCCATTTAGTGCGGACCATCACATCCACTACCACAATTAGTGCTCGCTTTGAGAATACTGCCTCTAGAGCCATTGAAATAATTTCGGTTTCCTAGCAGTAAATACTCACGGCATCTGTATGTAATACACATTTGGTATTTGCACATCCTCATTTTACTCATAACTGTACATACTATTGCTTTGCTTTGATTTTTGACATAATGACTTCTGCGAACACTGAAAGTGATTAGAGCTGCATGCAGGCTGATTTAAAGTATAGCCGAGTTATCATCATAAATTTGGGCATCGAACGGTGTGCGTTGAAGCAAAGCTATAGCATTTTTGAAAGGGTGGATCAAACAAATGTTCTGTTTTACTTAAAAAATATAACATTCTAAATCAAAAGAACTGAAATGAAATAAAGTAAATTGAAACAAAATAAATTCAAAAACAATAAAATGGTGTAAAATAGAAAAAAAAATTAAAAATTAAAAATAAAATACATAAAATAAAATAAAATTGCATAAATAAAAATAACAGTTAAAAATCAAAAATAAATAATAAAAAATGAAATAAAATGAAATAAAAAAATCGAAAAATAAAAATAAAATAGAAAAACTGACTTAAGAAAAATAATCTAATCTTAAATAAAATAAAATTAATTTAAAATAAAGCAAAATGAAAAAAAAATTGAAAATAAAATAAGCTGAAATTGAATATAATAAAGTAAGATGTATTAAAATAAAATAGGCGTAAGTAAAAATGTATCTTAAAGGACAGATACCTGTAAAATTTCGGAAAAAGTTTTTTTTTATTAAATGTTAATATAATCCTTTTAGAATATGTGAAAAAAGTTTTAGAACGTAAATTTAAGTATTTTTTACATTATAGATTGTCCACCGTGACGACTCTATTCTTTGCGTTCGAGCGTTGGGAGAGGAATTTCATGTATTCGAACTTTAGACGCGTTTTTCTCAAAACTATATTTTTCGAATTGGCGTACACGATAACTCGAAAAGTTATTTACCGATCTCCCTGAAATTTTGCATACATCTTTTTTATGATATTAATTTCTATGTGAATTTACAAGTTTTTGAAAATTTTTCGAAAAAATAATTTTTTTGAAGCAAAAATAGTAGGAAAATTCGCCCCAAAATTCATTTTTTTAAGCATTTTATTCCGCGATTTTTTTCCATTTTTTTTAATTTATATAGAAATTATGACATTAATAAACAAAAAAATTTTTGGTTTTTTGTATTCAGGTCACTGACGCCGATGCTACAATCCCCGCCGTTTGAGAAGCCCCGCTGCGACCTTCCTGGAAGAATTTAGTGTACATCCACCATTTTAAATGATCAAAATAAAAAAAAAATTACATTATTTTAATGTACCTATAAATAAACTGTATGCCAAGTTTGAAAAAAATATATTGACTTATTCATTTTAAATAATTTTAATGAAAATCAGGGGAAATATGGGAGTTTACAGGTATCTGTCCCCTTACATAAAATAAATTAGATCTCAATAAAATAAAGGGAAATCAATTTTTTTATTTAACCCTTCGTTGGGCACCCAGGTCTGGCCAGACCTTTTTCGACTTTTGACGTGAATTTAACATATTTCTGTAGCTAACGAATTGATCTTCTAGATAGCTTCCTAAAATTCGATTTTCTATCGATTTATGGATATGGATGCTCAAACAGGACGAAAGGAAGAATTTAAAATGTTACACCTTCGGTCGGGTATTCGGACCTTTCCAGATCCTTATGCATTTACATGTATTTGTATGGGAATATGTGGCAAATTCGCCACATTTATAACTCATTTTTAAGAATTCCAGGTATATATTTTTAATTTATTGGCTGAAGTGCGTCTTGATCCTTTTTCACAGTTTTATGCGGCTTCCGAATGGCAGATGGTTTTGCATGACAGAGGTACACTCGCAGACTTCCCATCTCTTGCCGAGGAGTGACCGCTATTAGAAAAAAATGTTCCTATCCTTTGGTGTTTCATGTGGTTGGTAGTCACGCACCAACTCATTCAGCTACGGCGACCGCTATTTATTAATATGAAATAATGCAGAAAGTCTTCCATTGGTAGAATTTTGACGAAACGGTGACAACTTTTTAGTGATATCGAGAGAAATACTTATGGAATACTCGTGTATCAAAGACTTTTTTTCTTAAGAGTTTGCATAAAGTAGTAAATATCGCCGGGAGTGCCGTCTGCGATAACCCGACTGCATACTATTCGGTCGTCATGCAATTTGCCTTGTTTGAGGCTCATTTGAATAGACTTGCGTCCATTGAATAGACCGGCCATCTTTCAATCATACTTACGTGCGTTCGTATGTTTGTATGTATATTTGCATATGTGTTCAAGTGAGGGTCCTTGACTGCTTTTTGATGTCAATAGCTATGAAATTAAGCGCTTTTCCAACAAGTACACGAATGTACGTTTAGCCTTCAATGGCTCAGCAGGCAATGTTGTTTAGTTGAAACTGCATGAAAAATAATGGCTTTATACGTACATATGTATAGTATGTATGTCTAAGTAAATACGTACTTAGCTATACCTCTTAATGGCACGCCATTATGTGCTAATACAAATTTTCACAAATTGTCGTGAGTGGTACTTTAGAAACCCAGCAATTTTGTGGTTATTATGTGAAATGCGAAAATTTCAGTCGCTGTCTTTTTGATTCTTCATAACGCAATTATAATTAAATGATGAATTATCATAAACCGCAGTATTTCTTAGTACTTATTCCATGATTTGTTGCTCAATTATTCTTCAACATTGAAACGAACACTTTGGCTGCTTGCATGCTGTCAGTAAACCACATATTCATATTTGTAATGTTATGGCATTCAATTTTTGTATGTCGATTTGGTTTGATTATGGCTGTCATAGTCTAAAATTCAAGCTTAAAGTTGAATATAAGTGGAAGTCTCTAGTACGACAGGTCTTTGAGAAAGGGAAGGGTAAAAACATATAAAAGTCATGCAGACTCGTGTTCAGCGCACAAAAATTCATCGGCAATCAGTCTCATTTTAAAAAATTATACGAGTATAACGCTGTTCAAGCTTCGTTTAAATCGAATGTGTGATGTCCTCGAACTCTGTGCTTTTGATGATTTTTCGATTATTTTTATGTGAGGTAAAGGAAACGCTTCCAAAGATGAAAGGTAACAAATCTGGATGCCGACAAAGTAATAATAGATAATGATTGATAAAGGATATTTAATACCAACCGCATACCACTGGCGACCATTTGTGTATTTACATGAAGGAATTTATGCCTCCATAGCATTAAGAACGTTTATTCAAACTCAATATTAATTAAACAAGTTCAATCTAAAGAAAAAGAACGACGTGAACAACTAGTCTAAACTGCATTCAAACAGTGTTTAATCTGACAGATAAATTTTTGGTACCGGGCACGATAAACCTTATATGTGAACATAATATTAGACGGGAAGAAAGTTTTTAATGAGCCCATTCCTTTTGAACATTTTTCTGACTATTTTTCAATTTTTGAGCCACAGAGTTAATGCCTACTAGCCGTTTCGACTCGACGATTTCCATGATTTCATCAATATTTTCGACGATTGGCCGACCAGAAGGGAATCATTAGAATCACTGCTTTGCTAATGCAGTTTACTCATTGTATTCCTCATATGTGTATGGCAAAAATCAATTTAAAACAAGTAAGGACCGAAACTTTAACTTTTTATATCCGCGAAAAATAATAGGAAAATTGCTCTTCATCTTCATCTTTATCTTTATCTTTATCTTTATCTTTATCTTTATCTTTATCTTTATCTTTATCTTTATCTTTATCTTTATCTTTATCTTTATCTTTATCTTTATCTTTATCTTTATCTTTATCTTTATCTTTATCTTTATCTTTATCTTTATCTTTATCTTTATCTTTATCTTTATCTTTATCTTTATCTTTATCTTTATCTTTATCTTTATCTTTATCTTTATCTTTATCTTTATCTTTATCTTTATCTTTATCTTTATCTTTATCTTTATCTTTATCTTTATCTTTATCTTTATCTTTATCTTTATCTTTATCTTTATCTTTATCTTTATCTTTATCTTTATCTTTATCTTTATCTTTATCTTTATCTTTATCTTTATCTTTATCTTTATCTTTATCTTTATCTTTATCTTTATCTTTATCTTTATCTTTATCTTTATCTTTATCTTTATCTTTATCTTTATCTTTATCTTTATCTTTATCTTTATCTTTATCTTTATCTTTATCTTTATCTTTATCTTTATCTTTATCTTTATCTTTATCTTTATCTTTATCTTTAACTTTATCTTTATCTTTATCTTTATCTTTATCTTTATCTTTATCTTTATCTTTATCTTTATCTTTATCTTTATCTTTATCTTTATCTTTATCTTTATCTTTATCTTTATCTTTATCTTTATCTTTATCTTTATCTTTATCTTTATCTTTATCTTTATCTTTATCTTTATCTTTATCTTTATCTTTATCTTTATCTTTATCTTTATCTTTATCTTTATCTTTATCTTTATCTTTATCTTTATCTTTATCTTTATCTTTATCTTTATCTTTATCTTTATCTTTATCTTTATCTTTATCTTTATCTTTATCTTTATCTTTATCTTTATCTTTATCTTTATCTTTAACTTTATCTTTATCTTTATCTTTATCTTTATCTTTATCTTTATCTTTATCTTTATCTTTATCTTTATCTTTATCTTTATCTTTATCTTTATCTTTATCTTTATCTTTATCTTTATCTTTATCTTTATCTTTATCTTTATCTTTATCTTTATCTTTATCTTTATCTTTATCTTTATCTTTATCTTTATCTTTATCTTTATCTTTATCTTTATCCTTATCTTTATCTCTATCTTTATCTTTAAATTTATCTTTATCTTTATCTTTATCTTTATATTTTATCATTTCATCTATATGGCTTAACTTCGTAGTTTGATTAAGGCTTAAGTTTGTGGATGCAAAAGGCCGATGATTATCTTTTTGCCTCATTTTATAATCATCAGTTTTCTGTCACTTTGCTTGTGTATTGCGTAATTTTCAGGGTTATTTGAATAATTCGATTAAATACGACCTCCAGTTGGAGATTTGAGTAGATTGTGTATCCCAACTGTGATAGATTAATTCGCCATAGCAAATTATAGCCAATATTAATTAAACAGCAAGTTTTCTCCGACGTATTCAAATGTCTTAAGCCACACATAGTATTTCTATTCCACGAATTTGAATTTTTTAATTAGAAGCAAGTTCAGAAAGTTCTTCTGCATTTAAGTAAGTGGATTCTCCCATAAATCAAGTTCACCTATCAAAAGTCAACATGTGGCATATTTAGTGTTCAGGACGACACATGCCATTTGCCTCACATCGCACCACCAACATTGATAATTCCATTTGTCTGATCTTTTAGCTCCTTACAATTTCTCTTCTATGTTAAGCAACATTGTGTTACCACATGCGTTCATGCTTATATTTCTTGTGATTGCATCTAATTCCTTGTAATTATAACACATTTTCATGATTTATTTACTCAACACGTTGCTCTTAAGGTAATTTGGCGCCCACAACAGTCTCATCTCACCGTACGCCCCCAGAAACTGAATAGGTAACTGTGCAACCCTCGTCCTTGTGGTCGCTGCTATTGAAGTACATTCTATATGTATGTATGTAGATGTACATATATGTATGCATATGTATAAGTACATACAAAAGGGAATCCTCCGCTTTTTAACACATTTTTATCCACGACATGTCAACATTTAATGCTCTCACACTAAGCGAATTAAATGCTTTGCCTAGAAAAATCAACTGAATACAAAAAGATCTATCATTTGCCGCGGCCACACACACCCATACAAGCGAGCGAACAAGTATGCTCACGCCCACTTCAGAAAACGCAATCCTCCAAATATATAAAGTGAAGAGGGTACAAATTAAAATTGGTGCACTCGGTGTGCGCGCATGCGGCTTTTAATTTTAGTTCACTACCCTATAACCTTAAAACACGACACACACGTACAATTTTTAAATATTTTCCAAAGTGCATATATATGCACGTAATTGTATTTTACTTCCTATCCATAAATCTAATAGATATGTTAATGTTGGTTCTTAATGAATTGCTTTGGGATTTTCTGCAGTTTCAACCGGAAAAATTTCTTAAATATTTTTAGAATGCACCATTGCCCTAAGTGTTTGGGGCTAATAACTATAGAAAAAGCAATTTTTTTCTCAAAATACACTTCAGCGTTTCGGAAATGCTAAGTATGTTATGAAAGTGCTCTTTGAACCAAGTTCACCCTCTTAAGTAGCGTTAATAACTTCAGTGTATTGAATGTAGTACATACTCGTACATACATTACTTGAAATCTACATATTTCGTTCCCTCAAAAGTAATCTCCTTCCAACAAAACACAATTTATTAAATGGTCACCTTCAGTTCTAAAATTAACTCGTTGAACTCGAATTGGCCTTTTACTTTGAATATCTCTGGGCCCCATGGACGCGAGGCGTAACCTCTGCGGGAAAGGTCTTTGTTGTTTGTTTGATAGAATAGCCATAGCCAAACTACGCACGTATCCATATCAAATGATTACAGTGGCTGAATGGGTAATTTTTTTGGCCAAATGATAACGAAACAACTAATCTGACTTCTTTATGCAAAAGATGCAATCAAGTGGCGAAAAATACTCAATAATATTCCTGTTAGCAGTTTGGTGGAGCATAAGATATACAAATATAGTGTTCGGGACAACTAGCAAGTAGAGCACTTAGTAACATTAAGTACAGTGTACTGCCCTCGGGTTCCCTTTTTAATTTTTTAAATCTACCAGACTTGCAGATAAATAGTTTTTCCGGTTTTAAATCTAATGGTTCTGACGATACTTGCCTGTGATGCTTCGGAAAACAAGTACCTCGGTTGTTCCTATCCTGCAAGAAATCTACGTGTCGTGCATCGCTCTTAATCACGTCTCCGTCAACTGGAAGAAAACAAGAGTTGTTTTCATACCCAAGGCAGGGAGGAGGGGTTACGACTCGGTCAAGGACTTACCTCACTTATCCTAAAGGTGTTTGAAAGATTTATTGATTATCATATCCAAATTATCTCCAGCATAACATGCCTACCTGAAAGGATATCCACGGAATCAGCCTTAGACGAGGTCGTAGGGACTGTGGAAAAATCTCTGGAAGGCAAACAATTTACTTTGGCAGCCTTCATAGATATAGAAGGTGCTTTTAATTACATCAGGGCGGAGTCACTGCGTTAGAAAGACTAGAGGTGGAAAGATCTATCTGCCTCCGGATCTCGACCCTGCTTGGCTGCAGGGAAGTTAATGCGGTTGCCGTCTTGTTGAAAATAAACGTTGCCCAGATCAATACCATCCAATTCCGGCCATAAAAATCGTTAATCATCTCTCCATAGCGCAATCCATTCACCGTAACTGTTGCTCCAGCTTCATTTTCGAAAAAGTAAGGTACAATGACTCCGCCGAACCATAAACTGCACCAAACCGTCACACATTGAGGATAGAGAGGCTTTTCAACAATAACTTTTTGATTTTCTGAGCCCCAGATCCGACAACTTTGCTTGTTGACGAAGCCACCGAGGTGGAAATGGGCCTCATCACCCATGATGATTTTTCGAAGGAATTCCGAATCATTTTCAAGCATTTCAACGACCCAATCAGCAAAGACACGACGTTGTTCTTGTGTTAGCTGGACTTTATAAGCCTTAATACCCAAGTCTTTATGTAAAATACGGTGTAATGACGTTTGTGGAATGCCTAATTCCAAAGAACGACGAGGAATGGACAAACCTGGGTTTTCTTCAACACTTTCGCCTACGACAGCAATATTTTCGACTGTTCTTGAGCGACATGCACGGGTTTTATTCTTCACATCACAAACTTGTCCCAACAGCTCGAATTTTTTCACCAATTTCTGTATTGCGGTCCGACAAGGTGCTTTACTATAGCCCAAAAATGTTCGAGTTTTACAAACCGTTTTTGCCAAATTTTCACCATTTTTATAGTGAATTTTAATAATTTCAGTGCGTTGTTGAAGCGTGTATCGTTCCATTTGTATTAATGGCAAAGTTTCTACTTGTCAAAATCAAAAAATGACAGCTTCAAAAGTGACATCTACCGAAATAGCGCGCTATTCAAAATAACACCTGTTATTGCAAAACTATTTACGATATCGAAGGCTATTTTCGGTATTGGAATTAAACAAAGACTGAGCCTTTCAGGCAAAGGCTGGCGTACATACCCGGAGCTCGGAAAACATGCGAGTAGCTACTTACATATTTCACACAGATAATTTTACCTCAGTCCACTCCATATCACATCAATCTCTTTTCCACTTACAAATATCCTTTCAGGTTTAGAACATACGTAAGTACATGAATTTAATTTAATTAAAGCAATCTGCTATTGCCAACGACACACATACACACGTATTATATATCACTATTTTCTAATTAAACGATAAAAGTACGTAAGGAATAGAGCTTACGATAAAAGTGCACTTCATTACACTAAGATTTCTCAGGATTTGACAAATACAATTACTTTCGGGAACGAGAAGAAAAGCAGCAATAAAAATGTTTGCAGGTATGGAACTAGGAATGCATAGACAACGCCATTTCATGCTTATCGCTGTTCACGTGACACGTGACTATGAGTTTGTTCTACTAAATGTATATATGTAATAACGCCACACTTGTTGGGAGCCAAAGGGGCTTGTTACAAAGAAGGTATAACATGCGACTTAAATTTAAAATTGATGCTCTAAAGTGCAGTCGCACACAACCCCAAGCTAACATACACACGCGCAGAAGAACGTGTTCATCCCTCCAATTGCCACTTATAGCCACCGATTCAGTTAAAAATTGGTCATTACTTACTTATTTAACCCTAATGTAATGCATTGATAGTCCACTGATTGCCAGTGTAGTGCAACAAATCACCACTTCGAATTTCAATAATAAATACGCTCATACACAATACCAGCTATACTCAAAAATAAAATGGAGTTGAAGCTAAGTAGGATAGGACGACGAAGAATATCTCGTTAATATAGCGAAATTAAGAATTAAAAAGCGTAGATTCTGGCAGTTTCATTTGTCACTTCTGGTGAAAGTGTATCGAAAATTCCGCGCATTCAGAAAGCAATAAGAAAAGTGATAAAAAAAACTTATTTGGAAAAATAATGAATTAAACTTAACTTTTACGTCAGCGCCAAGGATAAATACCACTCCAGAAACGAAGTGATGAGGAAAAGCTGCTTGAAATGGATGCACATGTTGCCTGACAACCGATATCCATATGCAAATATCTCCCCACTTAATTTACTGGTAACTTTTATTTGTTCGCAGATATACAAATGTAGATGGATAGATAGAAGTTCATTTTATTAATTATATAACTTACACATATACAAATAAATACCGCATTGACATATAAAGTCGTTTGCCGGAAAAAGGATCAAAACTATTCATCTCACATCAAGGTGGAAGCTAAAAGCAGTCGCAATCCAGCTATCCAAGGAAATTGATTATCTTGGAGTAATCCTCGATAGTAAACTCCTCTGGAAATCACACGTTGAAACAAAGACATCCAAAGCACTGACAGCCTTCTGGCAGTGCAGGGGTGTTTTTGGGAACACGTGGAGTCTTTCTTCTAGCAAGGTCCTATCCTATACGGCTATGATAAGACCTATTACTACCTATGCATCAGTGGTCTGGATGAGTAGACTCCCTCTCGTGATCCTCCTATCGAGACTACAATCACACGGTGGCCATTTGTTGCATGGGAGCTTTTCCGACTACTTCAGGTCCGGCATTAGATGCTCTGATTAGTCTTATCCCACTTGATGTTTTCTTGGCCTTGAAGGCCATCTGCAGGCTGAAACACAATGGGAATTGGTACGGCCCCTGCCCGGCATTGGACAACAGAGTAGGCATCGATTCTCTCCATGCCCCTTGACTCTATGCCGTCAAGAGTCGTTCTTGAAAAAAGATGCAGTGTAGTGCTGCCAGCGGCTCAGTTGTGGTCAAACTCTGAAAATGAGCCCGGCAAATACTGTTTTCGCATTTTCACGGATGGCTCCAGGACCGAGCATGGCTCCGGCTCTGGGGTCTACTTGGAGTACAGCAGGATAAAACTACACTTTGCTCTTGGAATACACGCATTTGTGTTTCAAGCGGAGGTGTATGCCTTAGGCAACCCTCCAACCATATTAGGGGTAGTCGAGTCCTATAATCTAGGTTTAACTATGTCGGTAGACATGATATCCTGATGGTAACATTGGTCCGGGACACATGGGTATCGCGGGTAACGAGATCTCTGACACTTTAGCAAGAATGGTCTCTGAGACCGCCTTCTTTAAACCGGAGCCTGTTCCGCCACTCTCTTCTGCAGCCATCAAAGCCACGGTTAGCGAACGGAGGACTTCAACCCACAAGTGAGCTAAGCAGGCTGAGAGAGGCTGCAGATGGACAAAACTGATGTTACCTGACATACCCAATCGACTGTCGCAGATCCTTCTGACATTAAGCAGAAGGGAATGTAGCAGCTGGTTGGACTGATGACGCGCCACTTTCTGTGGGTGAAGCACACGGAAAAGGAGGGTATCTCACACAGCGCACTCTGCCCAGCATGTGGAGAGGAGGATGAGACGGCGGACCAGTTTCTGTGCGGCTGCCCCGCCTTCGCTCGAATCAGACTTAAGACCTTTGTTGCTGATGTGTTAAGAAGCGACCACCTTGGCTCCATGGCATCACAAGATCTACTCAGATTTCTTCGGAGGTCGAGTAGATTTAAAGAAGAAGAAAATAAGAAAAGGAACCTGAGTGCAATATGCATTTCGTGTAATTTGTCAATTAGCAGTTTCCTATATACCTTGTCAAAGGAGGCTTCAGAGCCAACAAAAAACGCATTGCCTGCCGAGGGTAATCACTACCAGAAAAAAAAACTTTTCTCTATTTGATGTAGGTGTTTCCTGCCGGGTTTCGAGTCCAAGCACTTACGAACCCAGGCAGATCATGCACCAACCCAAGTGATAGGTTGATCGTTGTCTACAATTTTTATAGCTTTCATGACAAAGAATCCCTAAAGGACGCATTTGTATGGCAAAGCCGATTTCTGCACTAAATCATTGGATTTGACGTAAATGATGTGTTTCCAACTGCTTCAATTTAAAAAATTTATTACTTTCATTACAAGTAGATACTCAAAATATTTCTCAAATCGTACGATTTGCAGAATTGATAGATTTGGTTTGGGCATTTCGATTTAGCCCGCCAGAGGTTCTGGTAATGCAGAAACATGCTACTCGACCCCTTTGTATGACATGCTCGTGTTAAATTCGCCAAGTTGGGTTGGACTACTGACTTTTACCATGGATTAGCGAAGGTATTAGTTGCGTACTAGTTGCACTTACAGCATGGATGCGACTGATTGCACGCTCGGCAACTGCATATGTGTGTGCATATGGGCATACTAAGGCGCTTAATAGCTCAGCCATACATTTGCGGGCAGTACTCGAAAACCTTCATTGCTATATACTATATATATGTTACCTGTGTATTTGCAAAGAAACGGAAGAGGTCCATATGTATATACACACCCCCACACATCCAATCATACGTACGGCTTGGTTGAGTTTGCCTCTTGCAGTAGTTTTGCAATTTGCGGTTAGTGGTTATTGGCACAAGTTACACATGTTAAGCACTCGATATACATACATACATACATACATATGTTTAGGCATTGCACCAATGAAGCGTGCAGTCGACTTGGCAATACGATTGATAGCTTAATGTCATGTCTGGTGGTCGCTTGTAATTCTGTCTTCCCAATGCACTAAACAGCGATCGGGTGGAGCGCGCATGCACATAATACTTTTGTGCTGTCTCAAGACAAACAAAGCAATCTTTATTAGGTTGATTTAGTAGACCTCCTCGAGCTTGGTTGAAAGTGGTTGCCAATGTGTGCATGTATGAGTAAATAAGTGAAGTATGTAAATAAGAATGCTTGTGCTTTGTGTCAATATGTAGCTAAAAACTACTTGGAGATGAGAGTTGAAGAAAATTAGATTGAGTAAAGTAGTGCGCACAAAAGATATTTAACTGTGAGTAAATATACTATACCTGTATTAGCCCTTTCAGACCCTGATGTGTCAATTGGTATCAGACCCTGATACATCTTGCTTGAATTTGTCATATACAAGGTGGCGTAAAATCAATCACCCTATCGGAAGATTTAAAAGTTTTGCAAATGGAGTCGTACGTCAATCATATTTGACACTTCTAAACTAGACAGCTGCCGTATACAAACACACAAGTACTGGAGTGCGTAAAAATAATGCCAAAATAATGATTTTTATTGCTTAAAATCATTTTGTTGTTTGGAAAAAAAAATGATTAAAAAAATATTCTTTTGTAAGAAGCATCAGACATCAATCGATTGTACGTTAACGTAACTTACAGTTATAAAGAGAAAGAAACACCGTTTACTTCACCATTTTTTAACATTCCAAAGGCCATCTGGTTGTTTGTGAAAATGAAGCATGCAAGCAAGTTGAGATATTTTTCATGAATTTAATTTTGGACTAAATAACTCTTTGTTGAGAGGCATATGGCATACCAAATTCAGAGTTTAATTATGACTCAAACAATTTTTTTTAATTTTCACAACAACTTTAGCTATGGCTCTGATGGGGCTAGGGTGGTCAAAAAAGATTTTTTCTTTCAATTTGTTCCATCGGGTATTTTTTTTTAGATGCATGAAGACTATCCATAACTATGGTTTGATATGAACTAGCAAGGCTCGGAACTAAATTGACTGATGAGTACATAGATAATGACATAGGGATACCCTTAAAAACATGTAAGCTACTCATCCTTGAAGAAATTGTAAAGAAAGCAAACGAAAGTTGGCATAATGAAGCACCTGCAAAACCGCCCGTTAACTGTGGTCGACTCTAAATGCTAAACGTACAGAATCTCTGCTAAGCCAAAATAAACACAGTCTTAGCGCATTGATCTCAGTCATAACGGGGCACTGCCTAATAAGTAGACACGCCCAAAGGATGGGTGTGCAAACACATGACTTCTGTAGAAGTTGTCTAGATGAGGACGAGGAAGAGACAATCTCGCACCTACTGTGCCACTGTCCTGCTCTATCCAGACGCAGGTTTACTATTCTGGGTAGACAATTTTTTAATGAGTTGGAAGATCTCAGTTCTACAGAAATCAGAGATATTTTAAAATTTTTGAAAAGCACACACTGGTTTTAGGAGTGATAGGGACAAGCTCCCCACGCAGCATCACCATGGGCTATGAGCCTGAGTGTGTCCCACAGGACAACCGCGTCAACCTAACCTAACCTATGGTTTTACAACTTAAAATGGAACTGTGTTCACATTTCCGTTCAGTAAGGTTTGACAAGTCATCATGCATCGTTTAACGCCAGAATAACGCTTACAAATCGAGGAAATTTACTATGAAAAAAAAAAATAATAAATAATAATAATGAAGCTGTAGGCAAAGATCACAGCATTAGCACGAATTGCGCACTGGCGGCATTATTTCTAAAGAAATGAGGAAAGAGTTACTATTATGGTGAATGGCGAGAGCTGTCGAGCCATGTTGACTAAATTTTTGTTTTCAAAAAATTAATCAGCTAAATTTTTGATTTCAAAAAATTAAGCGGCAAAATTTTTGCTTTCAAAATATTAATCAGCTAAACAGCGATAATATTTGGTTCCAACAAGACGTCGGAACTTTCCATACAGCGTGCCTAACAATCAATTTATTGCAATTTTTAAGCCACCTTGGACGCCATTAGGCTAGATTTATTGGAAAAAGTAGTCAAGAATTGGACTGATCGATTGACCCATTTATGTACATATATCGGTTTCGGCCGACATATGTATTTCGGATATCATATTCAAAAATTAAATGCCTTCAAGTTTTCTACCAGATTATGATAAAAAAATCATATCGACAATATTCCTATTTTTATTTTATTTGTTTAAGTTCTCAAGTTCTTCAGAAAACACCCGATATTACCAAAATAAACTTAGACACCATTTTTCTAAATTTTTTAAATTTTAGCATTTACGCGTGCCGCCAGTGTGTTGAAAATTGTGGTTATAAAATGTTTACAGATGGATATCATTTAATCTCCTCCTTTATTTAAAAAAAAAGTCAAAGGAAAGACTTTATTAAACAAAAACAAAACTCTTCAAACAAATCTTCTCTGGTGGAACCTCTGAAGTCCCGAAATACGTAAGCTTGCAAAATCAAAAAAATACACATCGTTGACAATGCGAAACAATAAGCGCAATAGAGTGATATGAAAACATTTTGAAATACTTGGCCGCGCAGAAGCGGTTCATCGCGGGAGGAGATGATATCCGACCAACGCAGCCATATGCTATTCAATTTTGTATTATCTCTGCCACATAGAATGCTATCTAATAACTCCAGCTCAGTCGCAAACTACTGCCCCAAGCATACGAACGTATTTTCGCGGAATTGAAATTAAAGCACAACGCGCAGTCTTATAGTCAAAAAAAAAAAAAAAAAAAAAAAAAAAAAACGAACATTAACTAACTTTAAATATACATATATATATA
>JAYXIM010032007.1:0-10897 GCA_037575425.1 Anastrepha fraterculus | reverse complement strand
ACATAGAACAGGAAACAATAAAAACACTGCTGGCAACCAAATTTATAAAAAAAAAAATTAATTTTATTTTTAAATTTTCTCAACCCACTACAGTAATGCTGTGTCCAACAAGTCATATCTCAAAGGCGGTATGAGTATAATTTTACATTTATAAAAATATATGAAAAGCAAAGATGGATTTTACAGTTGATTTTAAAATAAATAAGCAGTATTTCGTATTCATACATACTTTCAGGTACTTAAAACTAAGGATAATTCTCCGTGACTCAATTATATGAAATATTTTTTAATTTTTATTTATTGTGTATATATAATTACATATGGTATACTATATATAGATATATATGTATATATGATGTTATGTATTCGCGTATACTTTATTATATTTAGCAGGTATTTTGCAATAATCGACTAAAAGGGGAATATCGATAAAATAGAAAGACCCTTTTTTTTGTTGCTACTAATTGAACTTCAGAGGCTGATAAAAATTTGGAAAATATAAGATTATTTCGAGTAAAATTTTCGGTTCTTGATACGACCTTCTAAATTTGTTCTATGACTAAAAAAATTAGACACATATTTTTTTTATTTAATATTACCCACGCCCCCAACGTTTTACAAATTACTATTGAATTCCCACCAGAAAAATCAATTTTCCCGTATATTTTGTATAAAGTGGTCTCAGATCGATATATGGTTATCTAATCTTCTCTTTTACTTTTCCTTCACAAAAGTCTAGAAAATGATTCTCTACGCCTTGTTGAAAAAACAATATAATTAAAAAACCGGATAATTATAATTCTTTTAAACAAAAAAAAAAAAAAAAATTATTGAAAAAAATATAATATGTATAAAAAATATTTTTTCATGTGGAATCTGGAAATTCACCAAAATACAAAATAATTAAGAAGAAAAAAAAATTAAAAATAAAACATAAATCGTTTTTTAAGTTTTGTTAAATGCAATCTGAGGCTCATCAAAAATTTAAATACTTAAAAAGAAAAAAAAATTTTTAAATAATTAAAAAAAGTATTTAAAAAAAAGTATTATCTTTTCATGAACATTTTTTTTTATTATTTTTACAAAATATTTTGTTTTGTAAGGAATTCAATTAAATTTTTAAGGAACTCACAGCAATAAAAACAATTTTAAAAACTAATAATTTCCATAATTAAAAAGAAATAAATATCTTTAAAAATAAAAATAAATAAAAAAAAATTATTAATAAAAAATATTAGTTTTTGAAATCTGAAAACTCGCCAAAATTTAAAATAATTAAAAAGAAAAAAGTAATTATTAAAACAATATTTAAAAAAAATAAAGAAAAAAAAATATATTTTTTTATATGGAATCTGAAAAAACTCCACAAAATTTGGAAGAATTATGATTATTATTAAAAATTAAAAAAAAAACTAAGTGATTTAAAAAAAAGAACAAAAAAATGTATTTAAAAAAATATTTGTTTTCTATTGGAATATGAAAATTCGCCAAAAGTAAAAATAATTAAAAGGAAAAAAATAATTCATTAAAAAATTAGGGGGAAAAAATTTGTTTTTAAATGGAAAAACTCATCAAAATTAAAATAATTAAAAAAAAAAATTAAAAATAAAAAATTAAAAAAAAAATGAAAGAAAAAAATGTATATAAGCAAAATAATAAAAAAAAATGAAAAAATTTTATATGCTAGATAAAAAGAAAAAAAAAATATATTTTTAAGAAATTACGTTTAAAGTAATATTTTCAAAATATTATGTTTTCCTCAAAATGTAAAATATTTTGTTTCATAGGGATTTTGAAAACTCATCACAATTACAAGAAGTTTGTTTTTAGGTATATGTAATTGTTTTGGCCATACTATACACACTAGCAAGACAAAAAACAAAAAAAAATGTTGTTACTGCCGAGGCCTTGGATACCAACATTACTCGAATCAATCTCCAAATACCAATCGATATGGTAGAATGCCCTTTCGAGAACTGGAACATCTTAACCGCGTACATTTGAAAAATTTGTAAAGAATGATTATTTTGTATGATAAAACAGATATCAAATAAAATTAATAATTCCATTGTTTTTTTGCTTTAAAAAAAAAAAACCTATAAATGATTCCCTCGATATATACAATATATACAATATAATTTTCTTATTTGATTCGTTAAGATTTAGCTCTGGAAGCGGCATTAAGGAAAATTTGAAATTTTCGCACTTAAGCCGAAACAAACTTTTGAAGAAGTTAAAAGAGAACGTAAGAAATTGGACTCGGCAGAAACAGTTTTTGTCTATGTTATTCTATTTTATTATTTGTTGTCCACTGACGGTAGTCGGTATTTAATTTTTTAAATTTTTTGTTTTCCATTTTGTTTTTTTTTTTGATTTTTTTAATGAAGAACCTTTCAAGAATATTCTGTGAAAATTTTAGATGAATCGGAGCAAAACTTACAAAGATACAGCCAAGTAAGTGTTGCTACCTACTCTGATTTTTTTTTTGTATTTAAAACTTTAAAGCGTTTTTCCCACAACTTACGTTTTCAAAGTCGGTGCCCCTCATAACTTTGAAACTACTGCACCGATCCTTTTGAAATTTTGAACACTTTTTCTGTAGATGCGCGAAAATCGTGTTTTTGACTTTAACGTGTTCCCAAAAATCGAAAAATTTTTAATTTCAAAAAACCCTCGTCGTTACCCGGAGAAAACGATTATCTAACGAAATAACTTTGGTTTTTTGATTTCAGATGATTTAACACCGAGTTATGAGGGGCACCGCAAAACTACTTTTTTTTTAGATGCGTCCGAATAATTTCTGCCATTGCCGTATTTTTAAATATTTTTGGATGAAAATTTCACAAAATATACTTCAAATGCTATAGTTTTATGTAGTAAAATATTTGACGAATAAATTTTAACTGTGTCATCAAAAAAAAGTCATAAAAATGTGCCTTTTTTTCCATGAATTAACGTTACCCCCGCCCCCCTTAAAAGCAGTTAGATACTCAGAAATTGATGACAGTCCAAAACTGGCTTTTAGTAATTTTTTCTTTTTTTCCAATTTAAAAAAGATTTTTGGACGGCACTGTATGATGGTTGATATTTGCCTTTATTAAAATTGTTTATTTTCCTTATAAAAACTTTGATTTACTAAGATATGATTTTAAAGGTTTTTTGCTCTTATACTTCCCTTACTTAACTAAATTCTAGCCTACTTATGAGTACTTTCAAGCTGGCTTACCTTATAGCAAATATTTATAGGTGTGTATGATTTCTACTTCTGAGGCATATACCTTACAAAAATTCCTACAAATACCTGACACAAATAAAATGATTCGAGTTATGCAAGCAAATATGTATGTTTATATGTATATGTATGTCTAACAACGATTATAGGGCACACAACACAAAAATTAACACTAGCATATAAGTTAATTAACGCTCAAACACTTTTAGTCACAAAGTAATTTAAATTCAACGAACATCAATGCAAGCCAAGTATCTCATTTGCATGTGTGTGTGTGTTGTCTGAGTAACCATGTAGTTGTGTTTATCTGTAGTATCAGCATTTGAATAGCCCCATCCATAAACAGAAGCGCATCAACTGTTATTATTATTATATTTTTTTTTTTAAGTAGAAGTGAAACCGGAAACGGCAAAAACGCAAACTGCAGCAGGACACACGGCAAACAAACGATGGGTACGAGAATTATTGTACTTAGGTAAGTATGTTTGTATGTAGATGAATTTTGTTTATTACCATAGATGGCCAATATGTCGCCGCATGCCATACTTACCGTAAATAATCCATTGCCCAGATGGGACGTGCTGGCTTGCCACCCGATGTTGAACTACTCGAAGTGGCAGCAGTGCGTTGGGTGCCAGTCGTCGAGAAGGTGGTGGTTGCCGCCGTTGTGGCTGGTATCCAAGTGTTGGTCGAACATAGCGAACAAAAAGTATCGGCGACATCGATGTTGTGATCAGTGATTTGGGTGAGCGCGCGATTGCGCCTCACCAAATTGCATGGCAGTACGCGACGACAATCACTATCGCAGCTAAAACTTTTGGCGAGCATGCGATAACGTGACTCGCTTTGTAGTTGAGGTTGACTCGCACAACAACAATGATTATTTGAATCCTCCGAAGAGCTCATGATCAGCGAATAGGTACGCGATTGTGGAAAGTGACCGCTTAGGGCACTTACATACATAGGTGCGAGAGCGAAGGTTAATGGGCAGATAATAATGGAGAAGAATTATACAAGTATTGTAGGTTGTACACTGTACAGGGGGATTTAAGTAACCTAAACTAGAGAAAAACATGGGGAAAGTTTTTTGAAACGCATTTTATTCTTTTGCGTGGGTAAAACTGAAAGTTTTCCTAGGAAGTAGATTTCAGACTTTTGAGGCAAAAGTTATTTTAGCTGCACAGACATTAAATATTTTTATTTTTCTACATCTATTTAAAACGAGCTGCAGATTAAGTGACGGTGCCTTTAAATATTATAGAGATTTTATTTTTTAATATTATTACTAACCTTCGGCAGGGACTTCTTTCATCATCATACTTGACTAACACATTTACACCAAGTTATTTTTTTTTATTTACATTTAATATAACTTATGTATGTGAGGCTTTACTTAGCTGTGGCGCAAGGACTTGTAGACGTGAGCGCACAATACATTATTGGACAACAAGTAGGGAGTAAAACATATACACACACTATGTCAACTCAAATATCAAAAAAACCAATTTGTTTATATAGATTGTGACATGTACGTAGTTTCTATGTAATTGGACAAAAGTGGGTTTCGATTCTGCACAGAAATTTTCAAATAAAAAAATGCCATAACCAACGGATTGCCAGGACTAAGTAGAAGATAGGTATTTAGTCTATTACGAGTATATAATAAGTAGGAAAGAAAAACTTATTACATGGATTTCAGTGAGTTTATGGATTTGGGTGCAAACGGGAATATACATACATATGCATACGAATTTACGACGAACTATTGAATACGAAAATCCACTTACGCTATTTTTTCGGATGGCGAACGCCAGGGCACATCATCATCGATTTCGTCCTCACTCTCATCGCCTTCTTCGCCGTCATCGTTGCCTGATATGCTGAATGAAGATGAGGTGAACATATCGGGTACTGGTAGTATGGATGGTCGCCGACTTCCTACAAATGAGCAAAAACAAAATGTTTTCCTGTTAAATAATTATAGGTTTGAGAAGAATATAAACGATTCGATGTTCCCTCCATGTATAAAAAAAGTATATGCGTTAAAGAGTCAATATAAAAGTTGTGAAAGCTATGAAAAACATCATCATGTTGGTCTCCTTGACGCGGGGATGAGGCTTAAGTGGTGGTCTGACCCCCATAGCATGGGGGCCAACCCAACACGAACTAAGAGGAAGCTTCATATGGAGACTGGCTTGCCATCCATTCGCTTTACGGCGAACCTGGTGGCCAACCAATCACCATGCGAAGATCACCGTACCGACGAAGATCCCTTTGCCATCCCCAAACCCCTTACATCCCGTTATTTCCTCTCCCAGCCCACCCCCTAATCCAGGGTGTTATGCGACACCGTGCCCATTGGATGGTTTGCAGCCAGGGGGTTCACCAGACCGGCTGTATTTCAACGGCGCCTTCCTAACACCGGGCCGCCTTAGGAAGTAACTGTGGCCTTGCCACGGTATGGGGCGCTGCCGTGGTGGACCGTTTTGAATTCCCCATTATACAGATAGACCACTGCGCTCGCCTCGTCGAGCAGGTGGTCGTACGAAAAAGATGAATACAGAAAAAAATTCAAGCAATAAAACTTCCATTGTAGCGGGAGCAGGCTACAGTGGTCGCAATCCCACTGCCAAACATACACAGAACGCTCTTCAGCGCGGAGGTGCCGTTGTCAACGAAGACTCGGACCACGAAAGCGCCGGGAGCATCAATACAGCTGAGGAAGAGGCTCTTCTGCGTTCTCCGGCTAAGTCCAATGGTGCTGCTTCGGATAGCAAGAACAGACCAAGGATCAAGCCTGATAAAGAGAAGCTGAAGGCCAAAGCCCGATACAAGGCTGCGGTCAAAGTTTGTGACCGATTTGGCAGCAAGTCCAACCTGACGAAGCAAGAGGAGGAACGGTTGGCTTGGGCCAGAGAGGAGATCAAAAATGGCCGGGCCTTCTACGCAGCAAAGCCAATGTTCGCAGCCTCGAACCCGAAATATGCGAACAAAATCGAAGAAGAACTAGCCATCAAGAGGCAGCGTTCTGCGGATAGTGAGGCCTCAGGGCCATCAAAAAAGCAGAAGCACAGGCACGAGACGGCTAAACCTAAAAACGGAGACGAAGGACCTACGACGTCGAAAGCAGCGGTAGCGGCCAGTGAAATTGCCAAGAGACACCTCATAGTGGCACTCACTGACCGCAGCGACCAGCTGGGGCGAATGTCGCAGGAACGGTGGAAGGTAGTGGAGATGAAGCTACTGGAAACCTTGTTCACTAAAATGGACGCGGAGCCGAACGCACCCATGCCAGCATTCGACGGAGCAGGGTGGTTCAGCGGCGTCAAAATAATAAAGTGCAAGGATGACCCCACGCTCACATGGCTAAAGGAAGCGGTGAGAACGCTTCGCGGCCTGTGGGAGGGGGCATCACTGGAAATCGTTGATCGCAGCTGCATTCCCTCAATACCGAAGGCAAAGGTTTTCATTCCGCGAGTGGTAAAACCGGAATATGCGCTGCGACTACTACAACGTCAAAACACGGACGTGCCGACAGACGATTGGAAAGTGTTGAGCGTGGCAAAACCAACAACTGCTGATGGTGGCCAGGATTACATTATCCAAATCAACAAGCCGGCAGAGGACCTGCTTTACGCGCGATTCGGGAGGATGGCTTGGGGAGTTGGTAGCGTGCACCTTCGCCTCAAAAAGCGCAACCCGGCAGACGACAATCACAACACGCTCGCTGCAGGGGAGGTGGAAAAGGATCTCGGCATAGAAGAGATCCTGGAAGCCTCCCTCAATATACAGGAAGTGGAGAAGGGCGACTTGGAGGTAGTATCCAACCCCGAGGAGGTACTGAGGCTAGATGCTGAAAGTCCTTCAGATAAACCTCCACAAAAGTAAAAACGCCTCAGCCGAGCTCCTGCTCAACATAGAGGGAGTCGGCTACGATGTGGCTCTAGTCCAGGAACCATGGATAGCGTCAGGCAACATAGTCTCCGGTCTAAAGTCACAAAACTACAACACATACATCCCGATTGTGAAAAATAAGGTAAGAACAGCGATATTGGTCAAAAAAAATATATGTTCTTATATTGATCATAATCTCTCTTCAGACGATCTGACAGTGGTGGCGCTGGAGGGCTGCAAGGATGAGACGCTACTCTTTGGGTCCTGCTATATGCCACATGATGAGGAAGCACCACAAGCGGAACTTCGGAAGCTGGTAGAAACAGCTGCCAGAAAGAAGCATGCTCTGGTGGTAGGAACGGACGCAAACGCACATCACACGGTCTGGGGAAGTGCAGACATAAACGACCGAGGTGAGTCACTATTTACCTATATTCTTCAAAGTAGTCTAGAAATAGCTAATAGAGGTGAGGAACCAACATATGTGGGACCAACCTCGAAGAATGTACTCGATTTAACACTCTACACAAGCAGGCATGTTATGGTTCAGGAATGGGAAGTATTGAGTAGACCCTCATTCTCTGATCACAGATACATAAGCTTTCAGGTGATATTTCGCTCAAAAAACAAGCTTACATCCTTTAGAAATCCTAAGAATACGAACTGGGACTTGTATAGGGATATACTATCAAAAACACCAATAATACCCCGGAAATACAAGACAAACATCGCGCTTGAGAAAGGGGTTGAATTGTTTACAACTACGCTTGTTAAAGCCTTTAAAAGATCCTGCCCTCCAACACGTAATAGACGCAAGGTGAAGCCTCCTTGGTGGAACAGGGAATTAGGAGCACAAAGGCGTAGGGTACATGAATTCTATAGGTTAGCAAAAGTGGCTGACGATGAGTTCTGTTGGAAAGAGTATAAGGATCTGCTAAAAGTATACAAGAAAGAGATACGTAAAGCCAAGAGAGAATCTTGGAAAGACTTCTGTAGCAGTATGGAAGGCACTAACGATGTGGCTAGACTTAGGAAACTGTTATCCAAGAATCCGTCTATGCCAAGAACAATACGAAAAACTAACGGGGAGTGGGCTGACAGCTGTGAGGACTCTCTAGAAGACCTAGTCAGTACACACTTTCCAGGGTGTGCGGACACTGCAGATCTCGAACCTAGAGGAGATATTGTGCACGAAATCCCGACGAACGTAATTACAAACAACAAAATAGAATGGGCTATACAAAGTTTCGACCCATACAAATCGCCAGGACTGGATGGAATCTTCCCGGCCATGCTCCAAAAGGTAAGCCATCTTGTGGTACCATGGTTAAGAACGATATTCAGGGGATGCCTGAGGTTCAGCTACGTTCCTGTATTGTGGAGAGAGGCGAGGGTTGTGTTTATTCCAAAAGCGGGAAAAAGCAACCCTCTTTACTCAAAGGAGTACAGGCCCATTAGTCTGACCTCATTTCTCCTGAAAACGTTAGAGAAGATTTTAGACACATACATTAGAGACACAATTGCGTCGGACGAATTATCCAAGGCGCAGCATGCCTACACTAAAGGCAGATCCACTGAAACTGCACTTCACTCACTTATACTAAACATAGAAAAGGCGTTAGAATATAAGGAGTATGCTCTAGGAGTATTTCTAGATATATCAGGAGCCTTTAACAACGTGACAAAAGATGCTATTTTAAACAGCATTGAGTCACTTAACGTGCAACCCGCGGTTTATCTATGGATAAGGCAGCTACTAGCTAGCAGAAAGATAAAAGCGGAGTGGAACGATGCGACCGTCACCAAATATGCATGTAGAGGTACTCCGCAAGGTGGGGTACTATCACCGCTATTATGGTTACTTGTAGCAAATGAAATTCTTAAGAAACTTGACGGAGGGGCACCTAAACTAGTGGCTTATGCCGATGACATAGCTATAGTAGTTACGGGAAAGTACCTGGACACCATCAGTAATGTGATGAACAACACTCTCAAAACGATACACCAATGGACATCCCGCGCAGGGCTAGGGATAAACGCCGGAAAAACGGACATGGTACTTTTTACCAGGAAGTACAAAGTTCCGGCGTGGAACCTACCGAAGCTGGGCAATAACGAACTACTTCTCAAAGACTATGCGAGGTACCTCGGAGTAATACTGGACAGCAAATTGCTGTGGAAGCACAACGTTGAGGAGAGGGTGAAGAAGGCCAGTAATGCATTGTACGCATGTAAAAGAATGCTGGGCGTTACTTGGGGTCTATCACCCTCTCTGATGCATTGGTGCTACACAGCAGTAGTCAGACCGATATTGCTGTATGGAACCTTAGTATGGTGGACTGCGACAAAAAAACTGACATACTTAATGCCGCTAGAAAGGATTCAACGCCTCGCTGCTCTGTGCATAACAGGAGCGATGAAGACCACCCCAACGGCGGCACTGGAGAAGATACTCAGCATGCCACCTATTGACCTCATGGCGGAAAACCTGGCAGCGAAATCCGCGAGGAGGCTAATGGCTGCGGGGGTATTCACCTGCAGAACCTTCGGTCACAGCTCAATAGGAAAGTGGAGCTCAGGTGGCACGGACTACATGACTCCGTACTTTAATTGGGAGAGAAGGTTTCGCACTACAATTGAAGAGGAAGGATGGCACAAAGGCATGAAGCCTGGCCATAGAACTTTTCACATCTATACAGACGGCTCGAAAACTCCAGACGGAGTGGGAGCAGGTATTTACTGCTCAAAACTAGGAATAAGGCAGCCTATCAAGCTGCCAGACCACAGCAGTATTTTCCAAGCGGAAGTTTTTGCTGTGGGGAAAGCCGTGGAGTTAGCCTACACTATAACAGGAAAGAACTCAACAATAAATATATACGTGGACAGTCAAGCAGCAATAAGAGCAATAAGCTCATATTGTATCAAGTCCAAAAATGTTCGACGGAGCAGGGAGGCCATAGAAAGGCTAGCCGGAAACAATAGGCTGCATATCTACTGGGTACCTGGTCACAAAGGCATTATGGGGAACGAAATAGTAGATGAGATAGCAAAAAGTGCTGTGAGACTACCATTTGATCAAGAGAACGACATACCAAAACCGCTAAACACAATATACAACGAAATGGACGACCACATGAAAAGGCAAGTGGAAGCTAGGTGGACTAACTTGACCACATGTAAAACAGCAAAAGTCATGTGTAGAACTAACGACAAAAAACTGACTCCATTCGTACTTACGCTCTCGCGAAAGGAATGCAGAACTATCATAGGTATGCTAACAGGCCACAATCTACTGGCTGCATATGCGTACAAGATAGGGATTGCTAACACGGACAAATGCAGGAAATGCAGAGAGGATGTTGAGGAGACTTTAGAACACCTTCTGTGCGCTTGTCCGGCATTACTAAAAACGCGACTAAAATGCCTGGGAGCCCCACTGTTTGAGGGTCTGAAAGACGTCTCTAAAGCGGAGCTCCCAGCCCTACTTAGATTCGCTAAAAGCGCTGACATCCTACATGATGTCTACTTCAGGTATTCATAGAGGTCGGTCTCCATCTGGTATCGCTAGGGACCAAAAGGTCTATGCGCGGCTTATTGCCAACCAGGCTAACCTAACCTAACCTATGAAAAACAGGGTGAGCTGGGTCACATGTGAACAGAATGTGAGTGAGTTTCTGGAATACGATTAATTGGTTTATGAAAAATAGGTATGGAGAGCAGTTCGATTATAGCAAAGTGGAATAGAATTGATTGGTGTGAAGTGAAACAAAT
>JAYXIM010032006.1:0-21060 GCA_037575425.1 Anastrepha fraterculus | reverse complement strand
TGTCATAGAATTAAAGTGAATGGAATGCAATGAAATGAAATGCCAGTGAATTGAACTGTATGATGTAAAATGGAATGGAATTGCAAGAAATGCTATAAACTGGTATACAAATGGTCTGAATACACTGGAAAGTATGGCACCATATGGACTAAAACAGAGCATAGAGAAGAGCGAGAATTTAAAAAATAAAAATGAAAAAAAAAGTCAAGGTTTTGCTGCTATTATTGGGAACATAGGTGTGAATATTTTATTTATACAGATGGGTTATATTTATAAATATTATACTTATAGCGATGAGAATCCTGCAACTCAACACACGCCCCTGCAGAGCTGCTCAGGACTAACTCGGCCAACAGTCGTGGAAAAGAAAGTAGACATCTCAATGCTTTCGGAACCCTTCGAAATGATGAACTCGGACAGCTGGATAGCAGACACCGAAGAACAAGCAGTAATCTGGGTGGTAAACGACAAAGTTCATCAGAGCACGATGTCCACACCTTGTAAGGGGTACTCGTGGATGAAGTTGGACGACATACTCTTTGTGAACTGTTATGCACCTCCAAGATGGTCAATCGAAAACTACACCTCGATTATGGCGGCACTAGAACTAGACTTTACGGGTAAGCGACCGATTCTAATTGCGGGTGATTCAACGCATGGTCCAGAAGTTGGGGCAACACGTTTACAAACTCAAGGGGGAAAATTGTGGAATAAACGTTTGCAGCAATGGACCTCGTATTGCTCAACACTCCGGGGTATATACTTTTGATTGCACTAGACCTAGCATTTCTCGATCACACCACGGCGAATCGCACAAATTGAAAATTGGACGAGTCGATTTATACTCATAGCGATCACTTGGTGATTTTAATGGACGTAAGCACTGGAATGCCGAGAATTGTATCTAAGACGGTCAAAAAAAAAAGGAAGCCAAAAGATTTTAACACAGTAACTTTTGGACAAGTAAGGACAGACACATACATCTTCCGCAAATCAGCAGAGGCTGATTCTAGCAGTGCGGTTAGAAGCAGCTTGCGACGCAACGATGCCAAAATCTAGATAGTGGGACACCGAAAGCCAGCATATTTGGAAGTCAGATGAAATAGCTAAACTTCGTGAGTACAGAAACTCTGCTAGAAGAAAAGTTCAAAGAGCGCAAGGATCGACACAAGACTTTGTTTCAGGCAGCATTTAATAAATGTAAGTTCCAAGGCGGCTTCAATTAATGGTGCATTGACGCGACTCCTCCCTATTATAAAAGGACCCCAGGGAAATCGCAGACGGTTACTGGAATTGGTTAATGGCTCCATAACTCTTTATGCAGCGCATATCTGCGTAGAGGAGAAAAGTCTAATCTAGGAGAAGTCATCCAGAAATACAGGCAAAATGCGCTGCGTGTAGCTTGCGCGTAAAGAACGGTGTCTGATGATGCAATCTTCGTAGTCCGTAGAAAAATACCTCTGGGCCTTTTGGCAGATAAAATCTATCGGATCTATAACGGGCAAGGAGCGCGGCGCACACCAGTACAAAAATCAGCTGAACGACTTGTGACAATAGGCCGGTGGCAGCAGCGGTGCGATCAGTCACAAAGCGGACATTGGGCCTGCAAACTCAGATCATGTGTTGATGAGGGTTAATGAGAAAACATGAAGACACTGACTATCAGCTCTCGCAGTTACTCAGCGGACATGGCTGTTTTCAGGAATACCTGCACCGTTTTAAGCTGGCGGACAACCTTTTCTGTCCAAACTGCCCGAATACTGACGAAAACGACTGCGAATCTGGTACACATTACTAAAACATTTTGGGTGTACATACTTATAAATTTGTATATCCAACTGAATAGTCACTCCACCCGCTAGAAGCAGCGTAAAGTGGTAAAGTGCAGTTGAAAAACTATAAAGGCCTTATGTGTAAGGAAGAGAAGTTAGAGTTGGAGGAGAATTCCGACATCAAAAGCTGTTATAAGCACATATAAGAACCAATCTTGGGGATATTCTGCTAGAGAGAAATAATGATTAGCCATTCCACTGACTAGAAACAGGGTAAAGTGTATGAGTGTGTAGGATCAGTGGTTCCAAAGATTTCAGAGGTTTTGTCAATATCAGACTGTTAAGCGGCTCTCAGCTGACGTGTTTGTTTACGCAAAACCTGAGATAGTGTGGTGATATACAAACAAAATCAACGCAGTCTACGCTCAAATCACTTCATTGCCGTCAGAACAGCGACTGATTGGATTAGTTTGTGAATACGTGTGAAATGAGCGGGCAGAATTCTACTGCCGAGTCCCCTATGATATGGTAGCCGAAATTTCGTTCGTTTAATGACGTCTGCAGGAGTTATGAAGATGAAAAAGAAATCGAGTCAGTATAACACCTCCTCTGGGAATGTCCTGCACTGCAAAGAAGCCGTGCCAAATATTTGGCGATTATTTCTTTGAAAACCTGGGAAATTCGCAAACTGTCTCACTGGAGGGACTGTTACCTTCTTAAAAGAGTTTTCTAACTGGCTTAAACAACTAAGTTTGGGGGTGGCGATTAAATGCAGGTTCCACAATGGGCCTTAGAGCCACCGAGTGTTTTGACGCAGACATGCAATCTGGCTAACCTAACCTGACCTATGACCGGTTTAATACCTACGTGTTCTATGAGCCATGACACTTGAGAAAGTTCAAATTAAAATTATTTCACAATGAATGACAAAATATGAATATATAGATATTTAGTACATAAGATATTATAAAACGTTTGAGGAATTTAAATTGAATGTAAAGAAATGTAATAGACTGGCGCCAAATGGAATGGTATTGAATAGTATGAAATCGAATGGAATGAATAGAATGAACATTTGAAAGATTCGCATCGCTCTGTGTTTAATGAATTTTCGCATTGTGCATTTAGAGTAGTAAATTTATCTGAAAATATTCATTAAAATCAAGCGCCCTTCACTATCGCTCTCTCTCCTCTCTCTCTCTTTCTCTCTCTCATTCTCTCATTCTCTCTTTATCTATACTTGGGCATCACTCTATATTTGGACATCACTCCCAACTCACCTCTTCGCTGATTGAGCACGTCGGGACTTAGTAGATTTGGATTCCCCGCTTGCGGCACATCCAAGTGATTGCTGGTGGTTAGCGTGGCAGTGGGCAGACTTAGACCACCGCCACCACCTAGCCCACAGCCACCACTACTGCTGCCACCACCCATGCCATTTCCGCCGCCACCGCCACCCAGCATCGGCGGTATCGTTGTGGTGACTGTAGTGGTTGTTGTTGCTGAGGGTGTTTGCGTTGCATTCATCGATGTCACCGTTGTATCCTTGAGATTCTGCTTCGAATCTGAGATTATCACAGACGTTAGATCATCAGTTGCTATTTACGGAATGGACAGAAGAGAGAACAATATTCTTTTTTTTTTAATTTTCAAATACATGTATGGTTGCGATTATTAGAGTTTTAAAGCTTTTGAGCTTTTACATATTTGATAGCGAGGCTTTGGATGCAGAAGAGCAAACAGTGTGGGTTTCTTTTATACACATACACATTTATTATTTACATTTTATTTACAATGCATTGTTCAAAAGGTCAAATTTGTATGTATGTACAGTATTTACAAATGCGGATTCCGAAAATAGGCTCTTAAATATACACAGAGTTTTCGCAAGCTACACAATTCTGAGCAGAAGCAAAGCGTTGAAAAAGATTAAAAAAATAATAAATAGATATGCAAAAGGGGGAAGTTTGATGCATGGCGGTAGTTGTAGAAATAGGTATTATAATATGCAAAAGATTCAAAATATATATTAAGCAAAAAGAGAAAATCTTGGAAACAAATTGCTTGCAAAAAGCATTAACTTTTTGTGATATTAAATGCAGAAGCTTTACTGACTTAAATGTGAAGAAGAAATTTTTCATAGCTACAGGAAACTTAGTTCACAATTCTGTAGCCTTTGTGAAATTTATGTAAGCTGTGGGTCATTTCATATTAGATAAAAATATGAAACATGTAAACTTTACAAAGACCTTATTTTCATTAGAGTTTCATAAGTAAGTGAATTTTGTTTTCAGTAAAAGATGTAAATAGATTTGGTTCTTAGTCGCCACCTTCGTTAATAACTCTTTTGCCAAAAAAAAAAACAATATTCGAAAGCCATTGAAGGCTTTACAAATTCTTTTCTGAATAATCATTTAAATCGTTTATTAAAAATATTTCGTGTACCTTCTGATAGCGACCTAATAGCCTAGAAAGATGGTAGCGTTAATCGGGATTGACGACTTAATTCGGAATTATCTCATGAATTAAGTGCAAGTAATGCGGATTGACAACTATACTTAATTCTTAAAATTTCAGGGAAGATTAGGGAAATTTTGGATGGAATCAGTGCCAAAAATGGCAATTATATCTATTGTGAATGAAAAGTAATGAAACTTTTAAAGAGAAGAATAAGAAAGACTGTTTGCACAAATACTTTCCAAATTATTTTAATTGTTTTGATATTTCGGAGCAGTTTGAGAAATTGCAATTTTGGATTTTTTTAAATAAATAATTATTTCTTAGTATTAGGGCAGCTTATACCCGTATTTGTTGCCTGAAGTCCATCTTTTAGTGGCAATGCCATCCAATAAGCAAATCGGCTGTTCACTTATCCGCGTCACAACCATCTGTCACACTACAAATTCAATCAGAATTGATTGCGCCGGTAATCCCGCTTAATGCCGCCGTCTGTCAAGGCCATAAATTACGTATCGAAATAAGTACGTAATATTGGGAAGATATTAAATTTTTAAAGTCAAATGAAATATTACTTAGAAAAATTGCTAAATTAATTTAATGTAAGTAGTTTTTTGTAGGCGACAGATAATACAGGGTATTCTATTTATTGCGAAAACAGACCCAAGTCACGGTTTATCCAAAACTTTTAATTTTCAAAAAAAGAAAACAAAGTCGGCATATCGCTTTGCGACTGGTTCGGGGAACTGATGTCAGCCCATCTAAAAGTTTCTTGTTTGTCTACCAGGCGTGATGCAAATATGTGAGTACATTAATTCAATTGGCTTAGGCCATACTAAAGATCACAGTTCCGGGATTCCGGGATTCCGAGATCCCGATTTTTTTTTAATACCGAAAATCCCGAAACTATTAAATTAAAATCCCGGGACGTTGTTTCAAATATTTTCCATCAGATGCAATTAATCAAATTTTTATTACAAAATCGCCCCCTTTGAGGAAAGAAAAGCCTTATGCAGCATTATTTGAAGTTTAAGCGTTTGTAACAGCATTTTTATGAAAAAGTGGAGTTTTAATGTGGCAAAGAGAAATTTTCGAGCGACATACAGGCAATTAGTCTGAAGGCTTAATTGCTTCGGGCTCTAACTAGCAGCTCACAAAAATCAGAGTTAATAAAAAGTCGTGTGATATTTTTTCTAATGATGGTGACGGATGCCCCGGCACACAAATAACTCGATGGGCGCGTAGATATCGGAGAAAGAGTCTAGCACTTGAAAATAATTATCTATCCTTGGAGCTGCTTATGTTAAGATATCAAAAATTGGAAAATCCACCAATAGCGAAATAGATATATGCTAAAAAGAAAGTTGGCTGATGTTCTTTCACAGATGAAGGATTGCCTCCGAACGGCAGGTGGCTTTTTTATAAAGAGCTTTTTCCATGGCAGAAAGCTGGTTTGCCATTGCCTGCCGAAGGGTTACCGCTATTATAAAAAAATCGTTTCTATTATTAGGTATTCATGCTCACCCGGGGTTTCGAGCACGGGTCCTACTGAGTGGTAGCTATCCAATATATTCCACTACGGCAGTCGCTTTTTTTGTTCACATACTTGCATAATATTTCCATATGTTATGGCGGTGGGCAATATGACTATATGACTTTTGAGGAAATTTATAAACAAAAACTTTTAGCCTTTCTGCGGAAACCCGAAAACTGTAATATACTTGTATAATAGACCCCAGGTACAGATTTTCCTATGAGCATTTATATGAATTTGTAATAAATATCCTATTTTATCAGTATAATGAAAAATTATGAAAATTTGGAAGAAATTTTAAAGTAGAACAATGAAAGTGGTGACGAAAATGGCGAGAATGAGGAGGATCCTTTTTTTGCGCTTTTTCGTTGTTCACTCCGCTCGGGAGCATAGGGCCTCGACAAGACTTTTCCATCGTACACAGTTTTGGGCTGTTTTGTTTATGCGCCGTCTCTCGTCGACATCACAACATCTGTAAGCCCGCGCAACATCGATCCTCTGCAAGTGTTTTTTGCCTGCCCGCGACCTCTGCTCCCTTGCGGTTTCCAGTCCAATGCCTGTCATGGGGAAGCAAACCCTGCCACTAAGAAACTGCTTCAATAACTTCCGATATGAATATATAATTTTTATCTGGATCCCATTTTATTAAAATATATTTTTAAAAGAAAATAATTCAAAACTTCCACATATTTCGAAATGCCCTATATTTCGTAAAATTCGAAGTCTCGCTAATCTCAAAACCTCATTAAAACGTAAAATATTATTGAAACCTTGCTAATATGAATTACCGGGGTTCCACTGTACTAATGACTTTTCTTTTTTGTTAGTATGTATATGTATAACTTCTGCTGTTGCAAATTTTACTAGGATGTTCAATAAGTTTTGCGGTTCGATAAGTTATGTTAGTACACTCTTCATATGAACGTATGTGAAGTTTCATTTCAATCTGTAAATTAATTTTTTGTTTAGAAGCCGTTTAGTATCGCCTTGTCACAGTATTTTCTTCAATGGAAAAATCAAGTATCGTGCGGTGTAGATGGGTTCCTGAATTTAAACGAGGCCCTACCACCCTTGAAGATGATCCATGTCAAGGACGCCCGAAAACAGTAAGAACACTAGAAATCGTAGAAAAAATACAGAATATTGTACTGGAAACTCGTCAAGTGACTGGAAGAGATTTAGTAGAAGCTCCAGGCATCTCATTGGCAGTGTAACTAATATTTTGAAGTATTGGGTTTCAGAAAGCTGTGTGGGCAAAACCATATTCGAATGTGACTTTTTCAGCAACATTCAGTGCGTTTTCGAAATTATAAAGTGGATTTTGTGTGTCGATCCATCCCCGTGGATGAGCCCTGGGTCTACCACCATGATTCTAAATAAAAGCAAGAAGCTAAAGACTGGTGTGAAGCTGGTTCTTCGGTTCTAAAATGAGTTCGTGTGCACAAATCGGCCAAGGCAATCACTTTCTTTTTTCAGTTTTTTGGGATGCGAAAGGAATTTTGTTTGTGGATTAGTTGCGAATTGGTAAAGCAATAAATTCTGAATATTACTGTAACCCTTGAGACGAGCTGAAGGAAAAAAGAGGTTGTCTGTAAAGTCGGTTTACTGACGATAGTTTAACGTGACAACGTCATAAGAAAATATTGATGGAATGCTTGCAATTTTCAAAACAAAATTTTAATTTTATTTGTGTGATAGATATTTTGTATGGATATAGAGGAGGAGGTAAATGGAATTGCAATGGAATAGGTCAAGTTACATTTACACAAACGTGAAAAATCACGAAACATTTATCAAATTCATGAAAGATATCTTCAATTTCGATTGTGCATCAGACGTTAATAAGTCAACAACACTAAGAGGCACCATCATCGATTTGCCTTTTTCAAGACACTTTAACCTCGAAACACTCCCTTTCATTTCCTACTTTTTCTATCATCGTCCTATTCTCAACAGAGAAATGGTTCATTACCATGCACACAGGAAGAAGGCATATGCAAATACAAGTATGTGAATTTATATACCTACATATGCGCATATACATACATATATATGCTCACTCAAGTAGGACAGAGCCAGATGTCGAACGTTGCCGTTCGTTTGCTTTGTTCGTTCCGCGCTTTCGCTTGCAGTTCATTCAAGGTAACGGCAATGACCAAGGTAACGACAAATGAGCAAGGTAACGGCAATGAGCAAGGTAACACTAATGAGTAAGGTAACGACACATTTTTTCGTGCGTGCAGCTGGCTAAATCGAATTATAAGACGTTATCACGTCAAAAAATCATGAAAAAGACCCAGTTTGCAAAAGAACAAAATTATTTTTCATCAGGACAATGAACCGTGTCACAAGAGCATTGTGACAATAGCTAAAAGTCATGAATCGGCGTTGGAGTATCCCCCGTTTTCTACCAACTTTCATCTGTTTCCAGACCTAAAAAAATTCATGCGTGGAAAGCGTTTTACATCATTCTGTGGAATCGTATTTTTCAGCTCTTCCAGGTTCTCACTTCAGGGATGGAATTCATGAATTGGAATCTCGTTGGAACAAGTGTATTGATATTTAGTGAATATTGAATAATAAAGTATATTTCAAACCATAAAATTGCGTTTTTCTTATAGAACCGCAAAACTTATTTAACAGCATAATACCTAAATAAGTGGTTTATGAGAAAATCATAATATTAGCTCTTTTATGTAGGTACATAGAAGGAAACCATGAATATTTCACTCATATAAACTTTTGACCTACAAGTGTCCATTCTTGTGATTTTAAGTGGGGGAAACAAAATTTTTTGAAACTGAGTTCTTATAACGGCGAAAAAAAATATTTAAAAAATAATGACTTACATCACTTTCACGCCTTGTAATGGGCTATTTAGTGTAGTCTTATTTCATATCCGATTTTTTAATTAAACTGAATCTTGAAATGAAATAAAAACGCTAATTTAATTTATTTCTTAGCAAACTATGAAAATATGCTTGGGTAGAAAAAAAATTGAACACTTTTGCAAATTCCATACACATTTTATGGCGTTCTAATGTACATACTTACATATGTACATATGCAACCTACATCAATATTATTTTATCAGCCTGTGATTCATTCAAATAACTAACTTTTTCGTTTCCATACATTCGGCCATCTGACTTCACATGATCTGCTTAATCAGAATTACGGCCAAATGAGTTTTAAAAATTAGAAAGTTTTAAACCGTAAAGTAAAATATGTAATCAACACTTTAAATAATTACAGAATAACATGAAATGGGCGTTGACATGCAGCACAGTTCACTGAATTTCATACGGATGTCCAATGTGATTCTCTATAGATGCAAAAGTACGAGTGCGTGTTGGCTGGCTGATATTTAGACACGTGCATCACGTGGTTGCATGCAACGGCATCCAGCGGAAGTGAAAGTAAATGGAGGCGTTGACGCTGAAACGGTGATTAAGGCATCAAATACCAACACATACACACACGCATGCACAAAAGCAATTGCACCTAAACATAGATGGATAGACGAACAAGAGCATGCGATTAAATGCATTCGCCTATAAATACACACACACACATCACTATACTACTACATATGCATGCAATCACATCCGAGTGTACTAACACGCATGCGCATGCAACTATGTGAAAATAACAGCAAATGAGGCAACATAACGGGACATGTTGTGGCTTTGTGATTGTCGATAGTTAACTGGTGATGTTGGCGGCGTTGTGAAGGATGCCCGGTAATGCATAGCTAACTGATTGTTTTGGTTATGCGGTTAATGTGGCGGTCGGACTCGTGTGTGTTTACGTATCGGTTAGACGCGGTTAGGATTGTGGTGGCATTTAGAGGCAAGGAGGTGGGGACAAGTTTGTCGACTATATCTGGGTGGGCTACTAAGTAATAAGTAACAAATAACAAAAAATAAAAATAAAATAAATAAATAAAATATTATGGACTGTTAAGCATTCATAGGCGGCGGAAGTGAGCGGAAGTGAGTATCCAAAATTAGAATAACGGATTGTTTGGAGCGGGGCATTGATTTAGTTTCGAATACACTTGAAATTAGGGGGGATCGAACAAACGTGCGTACGAACGAGCCAATGAACCAGCAATTGAGCGAGCGAACGAGCGGTAAGTGGAATTAGAAATACTTAGAGATATATAAAAATACAGATGTTGTTGTGTTGTTACACTCACGCACGAATAGTGTCATTAAATCACTGTCACTATAGGGTGGGTGCCTTCCAGCAATGGGTGTGCCAGCGCCCGAGTCCCCGGTGGGACTGTGGGGCACGCGTACACAGACGGATGGCACCGGTGCCAGTGCCATGCGATTGATTGATGTTGATGTACTAATGGTTTTCGCCGGTGTAGTTGATGATGTTGTTGTTGTTATTGTTGTTGCTACATTCATATTCACAATGGTGCTATTCGTGGTGATGGTAGTATTGTTGTTGTTTATTGTTGTTGTGCTAACTAAATATAATGGTATGATTGTAGTAGTACATCTACGCGTACATACAAATCTATGGACTTTTGACAAAACAACTAATTTGACTTTAGCAGCTTTTTTGTTTTATTGATCAAGAAATGCAAAAATTCAAAAACAAAATCTACAGCCCGCAAAAAATGTATAGAACACCTCAATATTTTGACAAGATTTGACTACCTATTAATTTTTTTTTTAATTTAACATATTTTTTTTTATAAAGTTTAGTTCTACATATATAACATAGAACCCGAATGAAAGGCCTAGGAGCTCTACAATATGAGAAATTTGAATGTCTCTCGGCGTATGGGCTTCATGGCTTAGTGAGATTCGCAAAGGACGCGTATTAGAAGAAGCTTATCACAAAGAAACGTAAAGGTCAAGCTCCATCTGGTACCACTAAGAACCAATAGGTCTACATATATGATGGCTTTCAGCCGGCCAAGTCAACCTAACCCCTTACCCTTTAATTTTGTTGGCTTTGTTAAACTATAAAATATGTAATTGAAAAATATTTGTAATCTGTCTGAATTTCATACTGCACATTTGTCTGAAAATACTTACACTGAAACAAAAATCTTAACTTATTGAAGTAAGAAACTACTCGAAACGCAGTAAGCCCGCAGAGACAAAGGGGAAAAAACCTTTACTTTTATAACAAAGACCATATTTACCCAAGTTTCAGACCTTGAGCAAGATTTGTAAGAATTCGACCAATTTTCATACAAATTTTAAACTTTTTAATCAGAATTACAGAAAAAAAATGGGTACACAATTTTAAAGCCCATTTTTTGTATAATTAAAGAGCAAGCTGGAAGTTGCTAGAATTGATTGATCGTTGATTGAAGAAGATTTTTTTGCCTGACGGTGTTGCTCATTTGCTCCGTATATAAAATAAATGTTTTACATCTGCTTTACGGAAAAAATGCGCAATACCATCAAGAAAAAAAATTTGAAAAAATTATAGTTTTTGGCCGCTTCAAACTTGCACTTCACTTTATTATACAAACATTTCATAGGCTATTAGGCTGCATATCAAATATTTTTCTATATAGAGTTAAAAAAAGGCAGTGTAACGAAAAGTTTGCAGAATTTTTCTAATTTTTGCATGAAGTATAAAATTTAGATTTCAATGGTTTTTGCTAGACAATGAGGTATACTTTCGTAAAAAAATAAAAATCATTCAATCAAAAAAAAAAAAAAAATATTCAAAGCTAATTAAAATGTTGAGGGGCTATAATTTTTTCACGGACTGTATATTATTTACATAGTTCTATTTACAAAGTTGTGACTTCTTCAGCCATAGCTATGAAAAATCCACGGCTTAAGACTGAATTAGTATCCACAAATTTTGTGCTTGGTAGCTAAGAAGTACTAAGTCATTTTCTGTTGCTTCGTTAAAAGTGTATAAATATGTGTTTATATGGTTATAAAAGATTTGCTAAGTATTGTAATTTAATATTTATAACTATTTAATTAACTAGTTCTTCTTAATATATATTTATTTCATACACATTTTTTTATTAAAATAGCTAAAATGAGCTTGTAAATCACCAACATATATTGAGGCAAGCGATTGCTTGGGCCAGTCTCACCGAACCACTTTTGAGAATTATAATTACAAAGTATGCAGCTGAGGACTTCAAGGAGAACTTAGAAATCAACATTAATTCTAGTTAAGTAACCAATTTAGAAATCTAAATCCGCAAATTTAGCTCACATTTGGTAGGTGATAATCGATAAGTTAATTCTAGCTCGCCGAACAAACTCAGAGTCTAGACATAAGCGCTTCATAATTATGCCCGTTGTGTAGTAAGCACCATCTTGCTCAATAATTTACCAGAACAAGTACCAGGTGATGTTCTAAGTCAACGCATTTGAGTTCTGTTTTTTTTTGTTTTTTGATACGTAAAAGTTAAGTCGCCTTGAGTAAATCTATAATATCATACTTCTGCACGTGATTTTGATCTTTTATAGTTTTAATAATGGATTTGAACTTTCAACAAGGAGTTTGCGTTAAAAATGCATAAAATGGTGAGAAAACCTTGGAAATGTGGATAAACTATTTCGGCGCTTCAGAAGGGATCGTGAGTTCATTGAGGATGACGAACATAGTGGCAGGCCGTCGACATCGCAAACTGATGAAAACATCAATAAATTCAAAGAAAATTTGACCAATAATCCCAAATTAACCATCCGAGAGCTAGCAGAAAACTTGAACATGGCGTATCGATCCGTTCAGGACATTGCAGTTATTAGCTTGAGTTTGCGTCGTGCTAGTGCAAAGTTAATCACAAACGACCTGAATTTCATGCAAAAAAGTTACCGGAAATGAGTACAACATGGAACTCAGACATCAGGTGAGTGAATAGAGAGCTCCAAATGAACCAACAGTAAAGTGACCACGTCGTTTTCAGTAAAAAAAGCAATGTTCACGGTTTTCATGGATTAAAATGGTTTGTACACCACAAAATTTTGAAGGTGATAAAATGACTTTTGAGGAAAAAACTTGTCTTTCGAATTTTCTGAAAATATTGCGAGAACTTCTTTAACCTAGCCTTATCCTATTTCGGGTCGGCTCTTCTTGTGCGAAGTATGGAGTTTACGCGGTCATGAGTCGTCTGATGTTTCTGCAGCGCGTGTCGTTTTCAATGGTGTTTTTCCCGGTTTTTGGTGGTCTGCGTGGCTCTCTTTTCGCTATCTGCAACTGCAACACTTGCCTCGCTGTGTGGTCCTCTGGTCTTCTCATTAAATTTCTGTACCAGCGTAGGTGGTTTTCTTAAGCCTTATGTGCTGTTTGGAGCAACTTTATTGCTACTAAGAATAAAGGTGTTTGGAATCTTCTGCAGCAGTGTCAGAGGTGGGTCAGCGGCATACCTCCAATTTACGTGGTACAGCCCAGCACTCGGGTACATACCTATGTCATTCTTTTGAAGATTTTACCTCTTCATTTTTGAGGAATTGTCTTGTCACACAAGACACTAGAGGCTACTCTAGCTTGGTCATCCCCATTGAATTCGGTGAGCAATTTCTAGTTCGAAGGTGCCATCTTCGCTGCCATGCGAGCCCAAGTATTTAAAGCTATCAATGATTTTGAGAGGGGCGTTGTTTATTGTAAGAGCTGGACTCTCACAACTCCTGTGGCTCATATACTAGTATCGGTAGAATGCCTCTGTTGGGTGTTTGGCTGAGCTTCTGCTACCAAATTCAAGGACCTAAAGTTTTATGCGGCCTCTGAACCGCAGCTGGTTTTGTATGAAGAACCCCTTCATGACAGAAATACACTCGGAGGGGCTCGAAGTACAGCCGAAAGGCGATCGATTTAGAAAAAAACCTTTTCTATCGTTTGGTTCTTTCAGTACCCTCGAATGTTAGTGACGCATAAATCCACTAGGCTATGGCGACTGCTAAGGGCAGAATTTTATGACTTTTTTATTTGATTGAAGTGGCTTAGCAGGAACCGTAACCAGATTGTTAAATACTCATATAACCTCAGTGAATGCAACCGTCATATGCAATAGTTGATACATATCGACTCTACGTAGAAGAATGGGATACTTTCGAAATTCGACAAAAGTAATCTAGATTCGCTCTGGAGAGAGTAGGTTTGCATTTCGTTTTCCGGGGTAATAACTTTTATGCATTTAAATAAATTCTAAGATAGTGATCGCTAAATATGATTAAGCTTAAAACTTAACTTCTCAAAGATCGATTACTGCAAGACGATAAGTGATGGAGTTTGCCATTTTAATTTCTCTGTGTATTCATTTTCACCGATATGATAGACTTTGCTGTCAAAGAGGAATATGCATTTTCTAATTTTCTAAAATCTATGAGAGATTGAGTCGATGAACCTTCACCATGCAATAAGCTCCATTTTAGACTTGACATGTAGACTGGGTGGAATTTCTTTTTACTCGAAAGTGATCACGCTTGGACCACAATTGGCCCCTTGTCTTACCCAAGAGTTTGTGCAAAGGCGTGACCTTTAAATTTGAACTCTAAAGTTGTTCGAATAGTGCCATTGAGTGAATTAGGCATGCATCGATGCTTGGCAAGCATATTTTTGCAAGTTTGTTTATCTCGTTTCTCGGCCTCTGTACACACAGTGAATTCATAATCGCCGGTATTGTTGCTTTAATGGCTGCCTGGCTGTCAATGAAGGTGTTTCCATTCGAATTATTGTTGTTGTTGTTGTTCTAGCATCAATATTCCCTATAATTATATATGAAATGCTGCCGAAGTCCTTAGGCGGATATAAGTCCTGATCGTTCCGAAGAACCGTCTGTCCTGGGAACGCCCATTATAGTTGTTTTCTCAGCAGCTTTGGATCGAGCACAGATGCCGGCTTTTGAAGTATTGCAGGGGTTAATTAGGAAACGTAATAGGGCACAGCCTCTGCTACTCCTTTAGTTATTTTATAGGAGTTTAAAGCTTGGTGACTCGAAGTTGACATATATAAATATGTATTAGGGTTCTTAAAGTGACTCGTAGAGTTGGCTATTCAGTTAACTGAACATTTGGACAGTATTCATATGCACGGTTATTGACCGTTTCGTGACAATTGAATAGAAACACTCTTCCGATTTTTTATCTACTATTCGAATTCAACCTCAACCTATTCGAATTTTTTGAAACGATGCGACTCAATTCAAGTAAACGAGCGTTTGCGAAAAAAATGTTAGTCTGCAAATTGAAAATTAGTGCACGTAAACGAAGTTGGGTCTGGGAGTCCCAAGACGAGAAGCAGGTGACTTGACCCATGTTGGCGAGGTGCTAAGTTATGTCTCCTCCACCGTAGCGTAAAATATCCTCTGTTGTGGATCCATAAGAATGATTGCGAAAGTGATCAGTAAGTATTCCCTAAAGCTTCTATAAAAATTTTTAGCGATAACAAAATCCAAATCTAGTTCAAAAATACTCCCGAAGAGCGCAACGGGGGAAATTCCTGAACATAAGGAAAAAAGAAGCAGCCGCATAAGAAGTGGCAGCCATTTGCACTCATAAGCGTGAAGCGATCATTTCGCAAGCAGTACATATCTCCTTTCAAGTAAAATGTTACCATTATCAATCACGTTTTCGAATGGCTTGAAAGAGTTTATGAATGTATAGGGGCTTGGCTTCAAAAGTCCGTGGCATTTGAATAATTGAAATTCAAAGGTTAATCGAATATTTGAAAATGAGCTGTCAACCGAATAGTTAAGAGCGTTCGAGTATTCGAATATTGCCTACCGCATATTTTTATTCAACTAAATATGGTATTCGAGTAATTCGAATACTCGATTAACCGCGTAGTAAGAGCCCTAATATGTATTTACAATTAAACGAACCATAAATCCTTTTCTCTAAATTTATGAGATAATTTGAAATAAATCTCGAATTCAGCTATTTATTTTCAGTATTTTATTTGCCCTTGAATATATAATGTTGTTTATAGCAAATTTTAACCGCATAGACATTTTTATTTCATACGCCTATCTACGCATAATTTATTGCACGGCTTGATAGCTGCAGTAAAAAAATGTTAATGGTTCTTTGATGAATTTATGACAAAATTAAATTTATGCTGTAATTTGTTTTAACTTTCGCAAGTAACAGCACTCATTTTTGATGGCAAGCATGCACATTGAAATATTTGTAAAAAAAATTGATGATTTATTCCATTTGCACATTTCATAATTCATTTATAAACCAACGAAAAGTTGAAAAGTGAAAATGTATACAAAAAAAATAAGCGAGCCGGGGAACATGTGACAGCCTGATCAACATGTAGCAGGTTAAATAGAAGAAGCAATAGAGCAGGAAAGAGACAGAGAGAGCAAGAGAGGAGAGTATGAGCGAGTTTATGCAGACAGAGTGACAGTGTGACGTTATTAAATCAAATGCAAATAAACCGACAAGTAAACAACGGAATAAGCAAACGGACAAACAAAACAAATAAACAGGGACAACAAAAAACGGCGAGAACGAGTAAATGAGGTAAACATTGACATAAAAAACGTACGAATAAATCAAAATTAACGCACACACTGACACATTACGAAAGCGATACATTTTTACTGCACTCAATACAAATACTTAGTACTTATTTAGTAATTGCTGTAATATCTTTTTCGATTTGTACTCAGAAACTTAGTATGCAGTAGCATACAATTACAATGTCAAAATTGTCTACACCTACAATGCGTATATTAGGGGTGTCCTTATCGTTGTAGTGTAACATTTATAAATAAAATTTTATATGTTCGAGTACCACATTTGGATTTCTTCATTGTAAAGAGGAAAGATTTTTAATTATAAAATTGTAATTTTTTATTAGGGTGAGTTCCGGTAAAAATTCTGTCATTTCTATTTAGTATAATTATAAATAGTTATAAAATTAGTAAAATTTTTTATTAAGGTGAGTCGCGGTAAAAATTCAGCCATTTCTATATCCTATGCCATTTCTACCTACGTCGAAATTCAGTTCTATTAGCGATGGCTGTAAAAATCATGCATGTTTATAATACTTAAGGCTAGTTTACATAGACCTGTTAAGGGATGACTAGCCATACTCGTTCATAATGAAAAATGTCTCAATATCGTTTCGTTGAGTGTATGTTTAAAACGGTTTCTCATAACATTTATTGCTAGAGCTTTATAGGGTCGCAAGGACGTCAGCTGTCTGTTAGTCTAGAGTATTGTTTACAAGCGCGCGGAATCTTTTTGCGGAGAGTAGGCACGAAAAAAGAAAATTAGTTATGGGTTTTAAACGTAATAGTGTGATTGCATTATATTTGGCGACAACCAGCGATTTTTCGTGAACTCGAGCACCTTAAAGTAAATAAAACTTTTGCGTATCGCTCCATTACTCGTTACAATGATACTGGTAGCATTGCGAAACGTCATGAAGGTGATCATTAAAAGCCTGCAACGTGATGGAAAATGGTTCAAAAAGTGAAAAAGCGTTCGCTGAAGTCGCGAAGTTTCAATCAAATGGCGAAAAAACTGAAAATATCTGATCGTAGCATCCGCCGCATACTGAAAAATGATCGCAAAGTCAAGCCTTAAAGATCCAAAAGGCGCATGATCTCACTCCAACGCAGTAGCAAGTCAGACTTGAGAGAGTGAACGAGTTGCTTGGCTTGGCTGAAAACGGTGAATTTCCGAACATTGTGTTTTCTGAAGAGAAAATTTTTCAAATTGAGCAATTCGTAAACTCCCAAAACGATAGAGTTTATATGATCGACCGTTCATACGAGAATTTGAGTCATCGATTGGCCACCAGTAGGCAGCACCCGCCAAAGGTAATGGTTTGGGCCGCTATAACCGCAGGTGGGCGCTCTCCAATCGTTTTCATCGAGCCTGGCGTTCAGGTAAATGCGAAATACAATATTATCGGAAAAGTATTCTGGAGGTTGCCTCGAAGCCGTTTGCAGACAAACATTTCGGTGATAGACTATGGACGTTTCAACAGGACTCGACACCGTCTTGAAAAGCTCGAGTGAACCAAGAATGGATAAAAAACAACGTTCCGAACTTCATAACGTGCACACAATGGCTGTCAAATTCACCAGATGCGAATCCGATGGATTGGGCCATTTTGGAGCAAGGTCCGAACTAAAAGATTCACCAGTCTTGAGGTAATTTTCCAAACTAAATTTATGGCCTTTTTAGTTGGTTACACTTCGAATGCCGGATCCTGTAGTAACGCGGAAAATTCTTGTTCTGGGCAAAACGAAATAATTATAAGACCAAAAACGTGTGCTTTTAATTTAAAAGTTTTTATTGTTCAAATTTCTATCGAGCATAAAGTTTGATTGCTTTTTCTCGTTCTCATATTTATGTGGTTGTTTTAGTTTAGAAACCAAAAATATGTCAGGCGGAAAAGCTTTATCTGAATTTGAGCAGTGACCCAATGCGAGAGAATGCTTCAAAATTAAAAGAAGCAAAACTGTGGTTTTGCATTACTTTCTTTTGTAAGAAATTTTCTTGTAAGAAGAAGTGCGCGCTAGATTTCTTGCGAAGTTTTACCGTTTTATCTTGAGCTGTGGCTGGTGAGCACACATACACACAGCATATACATATGCGCAAATGTATATAAATTCACAAATGTATATAAATTCACAAATTTACATTTGCATATGCCATCTTCCTGTGCGCCTGGTAATGAAGCGTTTGCTATAGAGGATTTTGATTCAGTTGAAGGTAATTCAACAAAGTTTTACAGACACCAGACAGACAGACATAACATATGTACATAATTTGGATGATTTGGAGAAATTCAAATATATAGGTCATATTAAAAAGCTACCTAACATTCTTTGCTTCTAATCACCAACAAATTCTTATCGACTGCTGCTAAATTTACATAATTCAGCCCCTCACTGTTAATTTTTGTTGAAAAATCTGTCTATGGTGAATTGTCTTCGCGAGACGAGTACCCCTCGAAAATGAACACTTTCCAGTCATTAAGACTTCTCTATTCATTAACGTTCTCTGAAGTACGGATGTACGAAGAGAAGTTGTAAAAAACCAAAACTTAGCACTAGAGCTGTTCGGGAAATCAAACGTTTAGCTATAAATAAATCAAATGAATCGAATAACCCTGCTGAAATGGAACTCACTCTAAATTTGGAAACTACTATCCGTCGTGTGCATAAAATTTTGCGAGTTGTTTTCTAGAATATATGAAAGGAGTACTTAAACGCAAGTTAAACATGACACAAACAGATCAGATTGACATTTGCAGAAAAATACGAATTTCGGGAAGATGAATAGGAAAGAGTATATTTTTCCGATGAAAAAAATTCAATCTGAATAGGCCAGATGGTTTCAAATTTATTGGCATGATAAACGGAAGAAAAAGGAGGAGGGAATGGCTCATAATTTCGAAGTGGGTTTTGTCATGGGTCATTAGTGTCAATGGAAAAACGCCTATAGGATATTACATATCCAAAGACGAGGTAGGTAGGTTAAATCGGTCGAAGTCAGTCGGACTCACCTCAAGTAGCACTAAAGCGCAAATATTTAGATGTTGATGTAATGGAGAATATTGATGGGATTTAGGTTGGAGCACTAGCTCAGGCTGTTAAAGATAGGAGCATCCAGTGACCTTAATCGTTTAGCTGCCAAACTCGGACATTTACAGAAAAAGTGCTCATCAGTCTCCTTTTCTGAATGGTCCTCACAGCTACTGTAATGGGGATTAAATGGTAAGCCAATTTTTCTGAATGTGTGCCGGTCGTTAAGTGGCCGGTAAACATAGCTACGAGGCCGAAGTGTATTCGAAATAGCACAGGAAGAAGTGGAGTTCCATTTGTTCTGCGCTTTTATGAGAAATAAGTTTTTCAATTCCTTTTTGACGACAGTTCAGGGAGATGCCGATGACCGGGTAGGAGACCTCAGAGACCAATTCAGTCGACCCCTTCCTGGCAAGCTCATCAGCAATTTCATTTGACTGCATGTACATATATTTTGAATGAAGTACTTATTACTTGTTTTGATGTTAATTTTGATGTCACAGTCGTTCATGCTGTCAAAGTAATAACAGGCCAATTTAAAATGGCCTGACTGCAACCTTGACCTTAATCCAATCGGAAATGTATAGGCAAGTCGAATGATCAAAAATTAATTAAAATATTACAAAAAACTTATCCAAATCGATGTCTCTACGACTTCAAACAAGTTATAATCAAAGAGGATCCTACACAAACTACTAAGCTCCAAATTATAAACTAATCTCAATAATTCTATTTGCTTACTTTAAATATTGTAAGATTGATCTTATACAGTAATATGAAGAAATTACATCAAGTTATTTTTTATGATGAGCAAAAAAATTGATGGCGATATTTGGTGGCTCATTAAATGAAAATATGTTTTATATTTAGTTAGGAGGCTCAACATCTTCTTTGCTTTGGACTATGACGTCTTACAGTAAATTAGCCATTTGAGGTAATTTTAACTGTATTTTATATGTAATCTATCTCGATTAAATTACGGAACGTATTTTTGACTAAAATAATAAAAACTATCTCATGCTTTCAAAAATATTTCTTTCATTTTCCTTTTCACTTGATCTTTAAAAGCACGTAAACGGGTATGTAAAAAGTACATTGGGAGGACTCATCAAATATTAGACTAAATTTCTTTAGGCATCAGCACTATTTCTAATTTTTTTACCGGGATCAGCTTTTCTCTTGTGATCCAGCGTCATCTGATGCTTGTATTAGTCTCCTGGTGCCACATAGATCGCCCACAATTCATTGAAATCAACGATGATTGAAAATTTCATTAGCCGATAAATCTATTTTATATGCGAACTCGATCTAAGACCTCAAGCTAAATCTCACAACAAAGTGAAAATATTTGTGGGTCGGAATTTTTTTAAGGGGTAACGCCACTGTGAAAATTCAAAAAAATCGATTTTTTTGCATAAATTGTTAGCATAACTACTCAAGAAAATGTGGTAAAAATTTTAAAGCGAAATTCGCTTTATTCCCGATTCTATGTGCACTTAAGTGAGCGCCCGTCGGTTCGGCCCCGTAGCGCTTACGATACGATGCTTTATTTCAAACGCGTTTTTCTCGAAACGATTTTTTTTTATACGATTTCTCGAAGACTAATGTACCGATTTTAATTTTTTTTTTTTTTTTAATTTTTGTTATCACATTGGCTATCGTTGTAGTAGCCGATTTTGAAAATTTTAAAAATAACAATTTTTTGGGCCTGTTGAAAATCAAAAAAATGGTGAAAAACACACATCGAAATTCAAATCACCACCATTTTGTCAAAAAAAAAAAAAAAAAACACGGCTAAGTAC
>JAYXIM010032002.1:0-69527 GCA_037575425.1 Anastrepha fraterculus | reverse complement strand
TTCATTAAGCAGAAGGGACTGCAGACAGCTGATTGGACGGGCCACTTTCGGTGGGTGAAGCACGTGGAAAAGGTAGGTAACTGAGACAGTGTACTCTGCCTAGCTTGTGAGGTCTTTGGCACTGATGTGTTAAGAAGCGACCACCTTGACTCCTTGGCACCACAACATCTACTGAGATTTCTTTGGAGATCGATTAGATTTAAAGAAAGTTAAAATGGAATCCGAGTGTAGTACAATGGACTTAATTGCGTCTGAGTACTGCACTAGCTAGTTGTCCCAAAAAAGTTCTCTATTGTTTCACTACAAAAAAAAAAACTAGCAAATACTCCAAATAAGCTACTCAGCCGTGATCTATGAAAAAGTATCTACGAAAGAGTAGTGTGCAACCCAGTAAGAAGTCACTGGATATAGAAATCAGAGAGCTGATATTTTCCAGCTTTGCTTTGTCTGCTTATTCCGCTTAGTAGAGTTCAGCACCTAGCGATTCTGTCGAAATTTTTGATAAAATGCTCTTTTTGTTTTCAAAATTTTAACAGTAATAGTAAGTAATTGATAAATTTTATTAATGCAGAATGATAGTAAAAATTGCAAAGCTTTTCAGCACAAAACCCTTTTTCAAAGCGGTGGAGTCATTTTTTATTTGTTGCAGTTTGAAATTAAATTTTGTGATTTTTTAATACTTTTTGGCTTATTGACATGACTGCTTTGTAAGATTATGAAGTTTGTGTCAAACGAAAACCTTGCAGGAGGGCCTGGTTTCTAAGTGCAAAAAATTCTATGCAAATCGGGTGATTCTGTGCATAGTTATTAGCGTACATAGATATTTTGAGGCTGCATTTTATAAGATAAGGAATTTAAACTCCAGAAAAGCTTCTTTCGTTATTGTTGTGTGTTTCGCCGAGCGCCCGTACCGTTTTGCAGTGAGTGGCTTGAAGTTATTTCATAAATGAAGGGACTGCAACAGTTGTATGCTCCCTCCGAACAGCAGTTGGTTCTTTATGAGGAACTTTTTCATTGTAGAAATACATTCCGAGGTTTGCCAGTGCCGACCGCTTTTCTATCATTTAATGTTTCCTGCCTGCGATGAGTTTCATGGCTCCAGAGCCCTACCGAATGGTAGTCACTCACCAAATCGGTTACCGCAGCCGTCACACTCGTGGAGATACTATGAAGCATACTTATTTGGACGAACGACATTTACCAATAAATACGGGTGATGCAAAACTGTCCTAGTCGACGTTCACATTCACAGTTGGCGGGTATAAGAAATCTCAAATTTTATGTGAATATATAGCCTCGGTTTCATCTAGAACAATCTAATCCTATGATTGTAAGAAATTTTGCGACTAAGAGGCAGATTCGGACTTTCATTAGAGAGTCTGAAAGTACTTCGGAAAAATACTGAAGATCGCAATGGCATTGCTGTGTGGTGCATTATTCGATTTAGTCACTCAAAGGCCAGGCGCATGAATGCGAGCCTTAATTTATTCTATAATAATTCCAGTTATATACGACCAATCGACCGATACTTGCTTGTGAAGCTGAAGACATCATATAGGCTCGTGGCCGCGATACTCGGCGTTGCCAGTGTTGCTGTTCAAACTGGTTATTCACGAAGGCGCTTCATGCAACGTCTGTGATTCCTAGATCTCTACGTGAGACTAATTTAAAGTTAGAGTCGATTTGTATGTGGTCTTTCATGGAGAAGAAAAATTTCATTAAAATCTCATAAACTACTTGTATATGACCCAGCTGAGTGAATTCTCCTCTTGATCAACAAATGAAATAATTTTTGAATTTTTTTCTAATATTTTTTTCTTTTAATTTCTTCAAGTCTCACATTTTTCTCAGTTAGTAAGCTTAGCCTACAAGTTTTGCTGGGTTAATCGTTTACCACCAAAATCAGAAATATATGTGCGCGTGTGCGTTCAATGTGTGTAGTAGCCACAAGAAATTTTGTTATTAGTTACATATCATCCTTTTTACGTATTCTAAGGATGCACCCATTCGAGCATGGTTGCTTTTTTTTTTGCTTGGAAAAAAGTTGCCACATTTTCATTACACTCCCATTTCCCCACAATTCATCCGTTCTTTCATAGACAACTTTTATTGTACGACAACCCAAGTTCGGGGGTCTGCTTTTGATTTGAGCATTTCTACAAACTCCTATTTAATTTTGATTGTCTGACTTTCCAGTGCCGCCTCCGTCGCCACTCGCCGTCGTTTGCCTTAAATGATTGGCTGGCCGTGTCTGCAAACACAATGTTTCCGTTTCCGGTATGGGATTCGTCTCGGCCACTTGGTCTTTATTTGGGTAAGTCTATGTGAAATGAGAGTGGCTGTGTATGTGTGTGCGTGTGTGATATTTGAGTTCACCAGTTCGGCAATTATTTGACGCTGATGCTTGGTCGAGTTGGTTGCACTCATACGAGTATCTGCTAAACCTAACGAGTCCTTTTACCGTTACAAGATATATGAATGCACATAGTCTTTTGTTCAATATCGACTCGTCCTGCCATCCACGCTTTATTAGAATATCTTTCATTCTATTTATTTGCGGCTATTTGAGTTTGTCTGTCTGCTCGTCTGGCTTTCATTGCTTGGCATAAATGGTTTTGATGTCTGATTGTACCGACTACGCCAGCCTCTTTTTCCCCTCAAAACCCTCTTCCAGTTTTGTTGAAGTTTGTTTTGTGGTTTCTGATTGCCTTCATTCCGCTCGATTCCCCAACGTTTAGGTGAGCTTTGCTTTTGTTTTTGGTTAGCGAAAAAATTGACTTCTAAGTGAGTTTCTCTTCAAATGTTTGCCAACCAACTAATCGAACTCGTCGAATGATTGCTTTGGGAAACCAACGCGCCTGCAGACCAATCCCAGTTGTTGCTTCTTCTTTTCATTATTTACTTTTTTCTCTTTTTATTTCTCTTTGTTTCCACATCTCTCACCTTGTATACCACTTCGTGTTCCCGCACTATTACGACTTCACATTTTCCATCTAATTTAACGATAACTTCACGGTTGACATTTATAAATCATCGCCTGAGAAACTAAGTAAATCCGATCCGTCTGACGTGCCCATGCGGCGGAATGCTTCCTATTTGTGTAGCAACGTCCCGATATGCCTGCGCCAGCAACAAATAAATAACAGTTAATTCAATATGTAACTGGTTACGTGTGCTTTGCTCAGTCTTCAACATCAAAACAGTAAGCGGATTTTTTTATTTTTATTTTTTTTTTCATCATTTTTTTGTTTTTTTGTACCCAACCTAGCAGGCCGCCTTCGTGCGGTGTCAAATTGCACTGTTCCTTGCTTTGACTGGAGTTTTATGAAGTTGGTGTATCACTGCGTTGCTGACAAAAGTGCCAAAGCGTACGTCATTCAGAAGCCGCTTAAGTAACTGCCAACAACAAATCGATATCAACTCGCTACAAGATTGCTACTTATGATTCTTGTTTTTGTTTTTATAATTTTTATTTATTGCCATTTATAAGGTAGTTTTTTCTTCAGTATTTATTCTCGTTTGTTGCTTTGTTTTTGTTGTTGGTGGCGGCGGTGACTTATGTCACAACACGTACGAGCAAGACACATGAGACACTTGAGAATTTTTCGCTTTGCTTCATTTATATGTATGTATGTTTGTTAGTCTATACCGTTAGTTTTTTGGCATGTCTGTCATAACGTAGTGAACCAGAAAAGGGCTTCCTGGTGGTGATATTGACTTGGTTAACTTTTAAGCGGAATGTGTTTGGGTTGGGATGTGGGCAGTTGAGGTGTGGGAATTTCAATAATTTTTTATGGAGGAGGGATAGAGATTTGTGTGTGTGAATGATAAGGTTCACTGATGGTTCAGGCCTGATGTTGATGTTGAAATAAAAATTGTTACTGTCATTAAATTCAAAACACATTTAATGTAATAAAGCTTTCAGAGCCTTGTACTAAAAAACAGTTTACTGTTACATTCTCCAATGCGCTCGTCTAATGCTTACATTTTAATACAAAAATTTAGTACAAGAACATAATTTTTTTTAACTAAAATTTAGTATTTCATTTTTAGTTCAATATGTTAGTTAGCCGTTTATTAAATATTTATTAGAAATTTGTTGGTTGTATAAAATTCATAGCACAAAGTAATTATAAAAGTATTTAGCATTGATTTTAAGTACTAAATATTTTATTTACTTATATTTTAAGCATTATTTGACTAATTTGTAGTACTGCTAACAAAAGGTTTAAATAAATTTTCTTTCTTTATTATACCAAGATAATACATAAATAAATAAGCTTTATTTTTTCACTCAATTAAGGAAGGTACATTTTAGTAGCAAATTTCTCTGTACCAATTGTCTCGACTAAAAAGTGTGTATACCATTTGTCGTATACGGATTTTAGTACATTTTAAGCACTAAATTTTAGCACCCAATTTTTAGTACACGATTTCAGTCATATTCTTGTAATTGAAAATTTGTTACACACCCTTTTCATATATAGTTTTAGTACTAAATTTTAGCACACAATTTCTAGTACAAAATTTCAGTCATATTCTTCTAGTTGAAAAAGTTCTGTATACTATTTTACAGTTTTAGTACGAAATTTTAAGTACTAAAAATATTAGCACACGTTATTACAAATATTTAGCGTTAGCTTTTAGTACGACTCATTTATTGCTACATTTCATTTCACTATTTTACTACTTTTAATATTTTAGTACAAAATTTCAGTCATATTTTTCTGGCTAAAAATGTTTTGTTTACCTTTTTTTGTATGCAGTTTTGCTACGAAATTTTTAGTACTAAATTTTACTACAAAATTTGTATACAAGAATTGGGTTTTCATCTTACTTAGTAATACTTTTCAGTATTAGCATAGAATATTACAAAAATTTACTATTAATATTTAGTACTCCGTTTTTACTGCTAAATTTCCTTTCACTATTTTACTACTTTCACTATTTAAGTACAAAATTTCAGTCATACTTTTGTAGTTCAAAATGTGTTGCAGACTTTTTTTCGTATATAGTTTTAGTACGAAATTTTTAGTAAAACATATTTATATGAAAATTGGGGTTTCATCTTATTGAGTATTACCATAAAAGATAAGAAATATTTAGCTGTAATTTTTAGTACTATGTCCTGTGTTTAATTTTTTACTTTTTTTTCTTTCACTATGCAGTTAATGTAATCCCGATTCTCACGATTAAGTGTAAACCCTTTTTAGTGCACATATTTATACATATATATATATAATTGGCGCGTACACCCTTTTTGGGTATTTGGCCGAGCTCCTCCTCCTATTTGTGGTGTGCGTCTTGATGTTGTTTCACAAATGGAGGGACCTACAGTTTCAAGCCGACTCCGAACGGCAGATATTTTTTCTGAGGAGCTTTTTTCATGGCAGAAATACACTCGGAGGTTTGCCATTGCCTGTCGAGGGGCGACCGCTATTAAAAAAACTGTTTCTTAATTTTTTGATATTTCACCGAGATTCGAACCGACGTACTCTCTCTGAGTTCCGAATGGTAGTCACGCACCAACCCATTCGGCCACGGCGGCCGCCTGCACATATTTTAGTATTATTAAAAAGGCTTTCAGATACAGTTTTTCCAAAAATAATAACCTTCTTTTATTGGCATTCAAATTAAATGGCAAAGTGTAAGATGTTTTTTAATGCATTTCTTTTGGTGCATTTAATGCGTTTACTTTTCGGTATTTCTGCTGCTACTGCCGAGAATCGGTATTCAGTATTAGTAATATTTAAGACGGTGATATTCCAATTTAGTACTCTATATTAAGTACTAAAATATTTTCTTATTTATTTGTTTATACAACCCCACTATTCGACGTTTTTCCAGAAATAAAAACCTTCTGTTATTGCAATTCCATTCAAATGGTAAAGTGATAACACATTTTAGTACATATTTTTTTGTACTAGTATTGCGCAATGGATATTCAGTAATAATAATACGTAGGAGTACAACATATAAAGTTTGTACTAAAGTTTCAGTACTAAAATATTTTTATATATACATATGTATTTATATATTTTTAGTACTAAAATATTTGCTTCATTTACTTGTTAACGTAATGCAAGTAAATAAAATGCGGTTTACGGCAATGATTTTTTGTCGTAACACCACTCAAATGGCGTTCTAAGGAAATAAAATCTGTTTAGTACATAATTTTTACTACTATTTTTAGGGATTTCTGATGCAGTATTGCCGAAAATGGGTATTTAGTAAGAGTAAAACGAAGGAGTATAATATATTAATTTTGTACTAAAATTTTTAGTACTAAAATATTTGCTTCATTTACTTGTTAATGTAATGCCAGTAAATAAAGAGCGGTTTACGGCAATGATCTTTTGTCGTAATTCCACTCAAATGGCGTTATAAGGAAGTAAAATCTGTTAGTACATAACTTTTAGTACTATTTTTAGGGATTTCTTATATAACGCTACCGCAAATTTGTATTCCGTACTAGCAATATTTATAACTATGACATTGCGTTTTAGTACTATATTTTTAGTACTAAATCTCTTGCATTATTTACTGCTTCATGCAACATATTTCTCTGTTTTAACTCCGTTCAAGTGATTTCCGAATGTAGTAAATGCCTTTTTAGTACATAACTTCTAATACTTCATATTCTTAATATCTTCATCCATTTCTGATGCAACATCGCCAAAAATTTTGAAATCATGTAATATCAGCCATTTCCGCAATTGGATTCATTAGTGAGTATTTGAAACTTTTGCCACAAATTTGGTTCGCTATAAGATTATACTTTAGCCAAAAATTACACAAATTTTAGCCTAATACTTTTATAATGGCTTCATTTAGCTTTAAGCATTCAGAGCTAAGCACCTTTTCAACTAATGAGTTTATTTTAAGCGAACGCCTCTAACAGCTGCGACGCCTAAGTACATTACGGAAAATGTTCGTAATGCATACTTATACATAGATATGTACGTGTATACATACATATATTCACAATAATAAATCCTCACAACGTGCAAAATTTGTGCCCACATGAGCGCACATTAAATTTTATCAACACATTTGAAGGCAAAAACTGAATCAAAGGAAGCGACAGCAAATTTGACAGCGCGAAGCTTCAAAAAGTGGCAGAAAAACACAACAGGCGGTGCTGCCAAAAAAAAGTTAATCGTTGCTCAAAATTGCGTGAAAGCACATGTGGGTGGTGAAAGGAAATTGAATAATTTTTTGTTTTTTTTTTTTCTTTTCATTCTCCTTTGCTCTGGTTGAAAGAGGCGCCAGTGCGTTAAAGGGAGGACAGATTTGAGCCGACCATTTGAAGGTGGGGAGTTTTGTGAAGAGGACTCTTAGTAGGCGAAGCAGACACTTCAGCCGCGAGTGGGTGCAGGCCTTTGAAAAGCGTCGAATACACTTTTCAAGTAATTTCTTACTCTGATAATAATAATAAAGCACTTAGGATGTTTTATTCTCTTTTTATTAGTACGCAAACCAAATGGTGCACGCTTCGTTGGTGCAACACAAGTGAAAATACGGGCGAGTTTTTTTTTTACATACACCGCAATGCAAATTAATTTTAATTGTCCCGCAGTTAGGAGCGGTCATATATTGTGCGATTCGACCGACTGACTGACTGACTGGCGGGCAGACCAGCCGTCACTCAAACGATAAGCTGGCAACTGTTTTTTGGCTGCTATTTTTAATTTGATGCCTCACTTGCCGCATTGCCACAAATGCTCACGCGCGCATTTATTGTGCCACACAAATAACGCCGCAGGTCATTTAAGCTCCACACAAATTTTGCTGGCAACAGAACGAACCTGCAACACACATGCAAAGATTTCGAAGTTTTCCTCACGATTTGGTAATTCCCACCTGATTTGGCGCAACATAACCACACGCTCAGACACACACACACACACATAGATTGCATATCGACGCAGCACACTTAAATGGCTTACACACGTGCGCATTTGTAGCACACAGAGCGTAATTTGTTTGCAACATGCACCATTCGTGCTGAAAATTGCATGCAACACAGTAGAGGCAGAGAAAAACGAAATAAATGAAAGCAATTGCCGCACAAAATACGAATGAAAAAAAAGAAGAGCGCACGAGTGGTAGAGAGGGATGAGGCAGGCAGGCAGATGGGCAGGTGGACCAATGGACAACTCAATGAGAATGGGGAGCGTTGCGAGCGTGGGGAAGTGGCAGCCAAATGATTGCATGCCCAGCTAAAGTGTGTAATTGCAACGCATTTGTTTGCGCAGCAACAACACCAACATCAACATGTAAAGCTCGCATAAACACATTTGTAGCTAACAGCAGCGGCATCAGCACAAAAAAAACGCACAAAACGAATACGGAAACTTTGCAATAACAAGTTGAGGAAAAATCGGCGAAAATTTAGTGGCAATGCGCATTGCACACACACACACGAATCATACCGCAAGCATGTGATAGCACCGCATTTTGGGGCAGGCATTAGAATTGTGTTGCACACACAAATGCATGCACACATTTTGAGCACACAAATGTTGTTATTGAGGAAATAGTACGTTTGCTCCTTTGTGCCACATTTGAAATGCGACCACGTAGAAATCTAATTGATTGAGGTCATGCCACACACAAATGACCGACGGAATGAGCGCCGGTTTTGTCCAGCTGGCTGGTGTAGCTGATGGGGTATTGGCGCGCGCGCGCTCGTTGCATTCTCAGATGAATGCGCATCATTAACGTGAAAAAGTGCCATTTGGGATATTTGAAGGTGCTCACACATACACAGAGACATACCTACATAAGTATCATACGCACAAGGCGACGATGACAACGACTTATACTAAGTGAGTGAATCATTTTGTGGGAAATTTTTGGCAGGCAGGAAACCGATCATTAGATAGCCGCAAGTGATTGAATTGCGTTCTGGAGCGTGCAGTGAAACTCATTTTCAGAGGATATTGCTTGGGAATGAAAGGCGCATACAAGCCATACGAAAATCTGTCAAAGCTTCGTTTACACCATAGGCAAACATTTTTATTTTAAGTACTAAATTTAATTTTTTTTTTTAAATGTGTACTAAAAATTAATAATATTCAGTTACGAAACTCCTAAAAATTGTTGAAACTTCGCTCACGCCGTAAGAAGCAAATTTTCATTTTTAGTACTAAAGTTTTTTTGTGTGCTAAAATTTTACTAAAAATTGTTAATATTCAATTGTGAAATTTATTAAAATTGTAAAAACATACGCTAAAACTCATCTCACGCTTTATGCAAACAATTTTTAGTTTTAGTACTAAGGTCTGTTTCGTGCAAACTGTGTACTAAAAATTGTTAATTATCAGTTTGAAAATTTATTAAAATTGTAAGAAAATCTCTTAAAACTTCGCTAACGCCTCAATTATTTGATTGATTATTATTTTGTGCTTAATGTGTACTAAAAACTGTTAATACTCAGTTTTGAAATGTACTAAAATTCTTAAAATCTGTTGCAACTTCGCTAATGCTTAAGCAAAAGAATTTGTATCTTTAGTACTAAAGCTAATTTTTCTGTGCCAAATGTGTACTAAAATTGTTAAGATTCAGTTTTGAAATTCGCTGAAATCCGCAAAACCATCTGTTAAAACTGCTCACCCGTCTTAAGAAAACTGTTTATTTTTTATACTAAAGTTTATGCTTTTGTGCTAAATGTGTACTAAAAATTGTTAAAATTCAGTTTTGAAATTCCCTAAAATCTGAATAACCGTCTGCTAAAACTGCTATCCCTTTTTGAAAAAACTGTTTATTTTCTGTACTAAAGTTTATTTTTTTGTGCTAGATATGTACTAAAAATTTTTAATATTCAGTTTTGAAATTTACTAAAACTGTAAAAAAATCTGCTATAACTCCACTCATACCTTAATCAAAAACTTTTTATATATAGTGCTAAAGTTAATTTTTTTTTGTACTAAATGTGTACTAAAAATTGTTAATATTCAGTTTTGAAATTTATTAAAATCATATAAAAATATGTTAAAACTTCACTCACATCATAGACAACAATTTTTTATTTTTAGTACTAAAGATTATTTTTTTCACCAAATTGTTTTAAATACTCAGCACGCGAAATTCACTGAAATTGTAGAAAATATCTGTTGAAACTCCGCTCACGCGTTAGGCAAACGGTTCTCCTTTTTAGTACTACTAAAGTTTTTTAGTCTAAATTTACAAAGGACTTTTCCTTTTTAGTATTACTAAAGTTGTTTAGTCTAAATTTAGGAAATATTTTTTTAATACTTAGTTCATTTAGTTTACTAAAATTCTACAAAATTCTTTAAATCTTAGCATTTTTTCTTTTAGTACAAAATTAGTTTTGTGTGCTTCATGTGTACTTAAAGCTTTTAATACTGGTGTTTTGAAAGTTTCTCAAATTATGTTTTTAATTTATTATTTATTTAAAGTAGAAACTTAGTTTTGTGTGTTAATTGCTACTTAATTTTCTAATTAGTAAAATTTCGGCCGACCCGAAAGTTTTAATTTTTACTTTTAGTGTACGAGATTTTTATTAATATTCAGTTCCTGTTTCAAATCTGGTTTTATAGTCTCAGTACTAAAGTTTAATTTCATGTTCTAAAATAATACTAAGACTTATGTAACTATATATAATATGTAGCACCTAGAAATTAAAACAAAATCGAAAGTTATATTCATCGAGGGTTTTCTGAGCAATCAACCAAAATATTAATGCAAATAGTGGCACTAAAAATTTAGAACATTGGCTACAACTAAATTTAAATACAATTTTAATGGTTTTGCACTAAATGATGCTATAAAATATTTTTTTTATTAAAAAACATTTCCTTCATTTTTTAAATATTTAAATTTTTTTTAATTTTTTATAAATTTTTTGTGGTGTGCAATTTTTGTCCATATTTTTAGGAAAAAAATTATTAAGAAATAGTCGTATGATTCTCAACTTACGGCGTGCCTTTTAAATAATAATATTTCTTATGAAAATAGTTATAAGAGGACTGACACAGTATTTGCATGGGCAGAAACTAATTTCAAGTGATTCATTTAGAACATAATGCGTATTAATAGCATACTTTAAGGGGATGGGACATAGTTGATCTACATAGTCCATTAATAAATTAGCTGTCAATTGCACAAATGCAATTCATTCTTATCCACTTCGTAAAACTCCATTCAATACGAACCTCACAGAATGCAAAGCGAACTTCGACGTCGGCAAACAAACACAAATAACTCCAAACAGAAAAAAGCGCGACTCTTAGAGCCATGAATGAGTGCCTCAAGAAATGAGAGTACAAAAAATGCAAGGATGCATGAAAAATTGAGCGAGTTCAAGCGCACAGTTCTGCCACACATGCGAAGTACTCGACGCAAGAAACTTATAATTAAATTTAATTATAAGTTTGTGAGGCATAAAAACCAAGTGAAAGAAGCTGAAAACAGAGGAGACACAACGAGTGGAGAAGCGAAACCGCGATGGTATTAAGAAAGGAGTAAAAGCAGTGCGATTTGCTGAACACTTTTTGCCGCCTTTTCAGCACTGAACCAGCGCTTTTTGCATCCAATTTTAATGCATTTACTTCTGCTACTACTTCTTTCTACGCTCAGCAATGGAAAGCAACGAAATTTTCAATTTGCATGAAAGCCAAAAAAAACTAAAATAAAAGTATGTAAGAAAATACTTACAACTCCTTAAAAGTTGGAGCCTTCTTTTCTTCATTCTGATAAGGAAAAGGAGCAACATAAAGGAGCTGGTAGTGCGTCGGGAATTGTTATGCAAATGGGAGTAGCTGCAACCGAGCAACCGCAACAGCAAAAGTACTGGCAAAATAAACAAAAAATACTACCCAGATATCTACTTTTTTTTAAACTCTTTAGTAATACGGAAATGTACAGGCTTAAGAAAGAAAAGGGTTAATAAAAAGCGTGATAGAAAAAACAGCTCCTAACATCTTTCTGCGCATTTACTTGCATACACACGCGCACCCTTACATGAATTGACTGCCTAGCATTTTAGACAAATTGCATTGCGCTCTGCCTTTTAGCGAGATGAACTGGTCGATTTTCCTTCGAAAAATCATCGAACAACAATAGCAAAACATGTATATTTTCCTTTTGAATGCAACCCTGCATCAATGAGTTGTTAGATTGTAAGCCATACAATAACAAATGTATGCGACTCTGCTTATGCTTCGAAGGCTCATTAAATCACTGCAAATAAACTTCTGAATTATACTCGTAACTAAAAGAGAGCAACTGAAAAGTTTTCAAAAGTTTCACTGAGTGGTCAATAACCTCGATTTTTGGAAGGTGGTGCTTTGCTTACTAATTTATTTGGATTATTGCTATGAAAGATTATTAGCATATAAAGGGTGGTTAAATTTCAACAGCCGCTGTTGATTGTGAACCACACCTAAACGTCAACGACACCGTTGGACTTCTTTCTTTGGAGTTATTTGAAAGAAATGCTGTACGTCGATCAGCCAGCAACAATTCAAGAGCTAAAAGATTAGATAACTCGGCACATAACGGCATAGCGCCTCAATTATGCCTGAGCGTGATCGAAAATTTGGACCATCGGCTGGAGGTGTGCCGTCGAGGCCGCGACGACCATTTGGCCAATGTTTTGTTCCATTGGTAATTGAGCTATACCAGTATTATCATAATAATGAGAAATTACAATAATTTTCTAAAAAAATTGTATTTTATTCAAAATCAACACCGGCCCTTCAAACTTAACCACCATTTATAAAAGAGGTAATTCAATTTCATACAAAATACATATTTTATTTGTATTAATTTTTTTTTTTTTTTTTTTTTGAACAAAATTTTTCAAACGTCTCTCAAACTCGTTTACTAAAATTTGCTTATTTCGTGTTTTGAAAAAAAAAAAATGTTTTCGCAATTAATATTTTAAATTATAAAACCATATTAAAGCAATGCTTTTGCTTCAAAAAAAGCTTCAAATCAAATCTGACTTTTTTCTAATTTTCTGTATTATCATTTTTTAATTACAATAGAAAAAAAGAGCAGTTAAACAAATTTTGCATGTGACTTCTAAAATTCAGTAACTTTAAAAAGTGTGCCGGGCTATACTTTTTAATTATTATTATTGCAAAAATATTATTAATTTATTTATTTATTTAATAAAATAAATAAAAATCAAAATTGCTATTTAAATCAAAGACCAGTATTTTTTTAATTTTCTTCTTTAAAAAGTTACCCATATTAATATTTTTAAGATAAATAAAACTAAAAACTATTGTTTACAGAAAAGACCAGTGTTTTTTAAATTTTCTTCTATAGAAGTTACCTATCTCAACATTGTTAATATAAATTTATTAATATAAATTTAATGTCTTTAATTTAATTTGCTTTAAATTAAAATTTTATTAACAAATAAATAAAAAATTTAAAAATATTATATTATTATTTAAAAAGAAAAACTTTAAATAATTTCAAAACTGTTCCTTTAAAAACGTTCCATTCATGCTTAGCACTTCAAGTGTCCCGTTGCTTCCTAATCGATCAGCCATCTTGCCCTTGGCGCGCATCCTTGGCTTTGTATGTATGTCAGTATGGCATGAGGTGCCAAATCCAAGTACCGCTCGGGGCGAAAATGTGCAACCAAAGCACAGCTAAGCTTTTCTATTGGATTTACATGAATTGTGCCGAACGGTAGAGATCAGTAGATGGTTCTATACTAACAAACTCTTAGCGCTTCAGGGTTTTTATACCTAACTACTCCACTCATCACTCTTTTCCCCACTTCGGCGCTGTTGGCTATGCGCAGCTATTGAGTTTACTTTAGCTCTACATTTTGCTTCTCTTTCAGCCTTTTACATTTCCTTTACACTTCCTGCATGCTGCCAGTCGTTTGCTTGCACATTCTTCCAGTCTTCTTTTCACCAGCCTCCCTGCCTATTTCCACACTTTGCTTATAGCTCTTTTGCGCTACCAACAGCTTAAAACTCTTCGCTCTTAGCGTTTTTAGTTTCGCCTCAGCCCTCGACTGGATGTTTTGCTATTCCTGCACTGAGCTGCTGTCCAGCACGCCCGTTTATGCCATTCACCGAGCTACTGGCTGCCCTTGCGCTGCTTTTTGTTGATGTTGTCCTTGCTCTCCTTGGCCACAACAATGCCACATGCAACCAACAGCGCTAACAGCCACAAAGTCTTCAACACTACAAAAACCAGTGCAATCACCAAACACATACACATTCCACCGCTTTGCGGTCTTACTACCATTTATTCACTCATACATACACGCACACATACACATTTAGTTATGCAAATTGTGCAATACACCAACCAATCTGAAGTTTATTTATTTCAACCATACTTTTGGCACATTTTTTCTACTTTCTCCCTGGTTTCTTGCATTATTACACTTTCGTGCGCTTGCGATAGCAGTAAACTCGCCATAACTGAATTTTTTGCAATGATCCCTTTTTGATTACTAACTCTTGCAATACACTTTTTTGCATGCCTTCAGTTTTTTTGCACGCAAAAGTTTATTTATTAAATTGAATTGCTTTCTTACTCTCAACTTTATCATGTTTTTGTTGTAATCTTTCATGTTTTTTACACACATATACACAGAAGAATTTTTTATTTACACAAAATTTTCTTTGTAGCTTTTGCAATTTCCCCAAGTACCAGGAACATGTTTGGTATTCACATCTCAAGTATTTAAATGTAAAATTTTCCATTTGTTGCATCTGGCTTGTGGCGCTGCAAAGGGGTGTTATTTCAAATGATCAATTGCTTTTTGAGTTGGTTTTGGGAGTAAAAGGCTGGTAAATTAAATATTTTGATTGGAATTGCATTTAAATGATCTATTGAGTCATAAGGTTGATGCAAAGAAATGGAAAATTTTGAGCAGCAGCTCAAAATGAAGCAGCTCATTAGAAGAAATATTTCTAGAGAGAGACGGAAATGTTACAGAAATTTATTTATTTTAACAATTATTATAGTAGAGTTCAATAAATTAATTAATTACCACATTAATGCAAACATATTTTAATTTATTATTTAATATTTTTGCCGCAGTGGTCTGTTATTAGAACTGCAATTTTTAGTACACATTTTCTTGAAGTTTCATGCGAAAGGAATGCCATGTTTGTTCTAATTTAAAAACCCATGCTAGTTTTAGTACTAAAATTTTTAGTAAATAAATCTTCTATAATAGAACACGTTTTAGAACACTTGTTATTTTTAGTACTAGCATTTTTAGTACTAAAATTTGTACCAATTTGATATTTTTAGTACTAAAATTTGTAGAAATTTGAAATTTTTGGTACTAAAATTTGTAGTACAAAACTTTGTACAAATTTGAGAAAACATTTTACAACATATTCTATTTTACTATAAAAGTTTTTAAAGTTTTTAGAACACAGTTTGTTAGTATTCTACTAGTTCTAAGAAGCAAACATCTTTGTCATAAAGTTTGACTGTTAAAGAATAGGTACCAACTAGTATTTATAGTTTTAGTACTAAACGTTTTTAAGTTTTTCCAACTATTCTCTACTTTTCAATAAGTCCTTTCGTAAAAAGAACTATAAAATATATTCACTAATCACATTTTAGTACTAGATTTTCTCCACAGCATATTTCATCAATGCTTATTTTGTCAATTTAATAAAAAAGTATTATTTATGAGGCAGCAGAGCTTTTGAAAGTTGGTTGTCCTAAATATGCACGCATATGGAAAATGAAAATAGTACTAAATCTCTTTCTGATTAAAGTATAAATACATAATGGGTTAAATAATGAATTAAATAATAAAAAAACAAGTTAAATAATAAAAAATGCTAGAACTTTTAGAACAATATGCAGCAGTAGAGTAGCATTTCAGTACAATTCTTTTGGTGAGAAGTAATAATTTTTAGTACGCATGTTTTTAGTACTCAATTTTTTTCCATTTTTCGAGTAAAAGCACTTTCTTTGCGTGCAAGTTCGCTTTTGATAATTCTGAATTTTTTATTACTAAAATTTTCAGCAGTTTTTTAGCACAAAATCAATTTTATCATAACTAATGTATCTGATGGTTAATATGCATATGAGTTTGTGGTACCAAATTGCCTGCAGTTTTTAGAAGCACAACCATATTTTGACATTGTTAATTTCTCTTCATATACCTAGATAATGTTTTTTGTTCTGGTATACATAATATGATAATTAGGTACAAGGCATATTTAAAAAAGTTGTAGACACTTTGAAAAATAAGTGTGCCAAAAATATATGGCATGAAAAAAGTTCGTTTTGTACTAAAAAATTTTAGTACTAGATTTGTGGTGCTAAATTTTTAGTTAAACATTTTTAGTACTTAATAAAATTTTTAGTCCAAAAATATATGGTATGAAAAAAATTAGTTTTGTACTAAAAAAATTAGTACTAAATTTTTAGTACTCAACCTTCACTACTAAATATGTAGTACTAAGTTTTTAGTTATACATTTTTAATACTAATTTTTTAGTACCAAATTTCTAGTACTAAAAAATTTTGAGTGCTACATTTTTAATACTAAACTTTTAGTACTAACAGTTTCTCCAACAAAAAATATTTTCTCAGCTATTAAAAAAACTTTTATTTAAATTATGTTTAATATTTACTACTTAAATTATTTCTAAAATTTACTAGTTTTATACTTGTCTTTTTATACTCAATTTTCCACAGTTTTTGAACCAATTATATAATATTTTACCACTACTTACTTCTCTGAATGTTTATTTGCTATACTTAGTAAATTAATAAATACTAAATTTAAATAACTGAGAGAAATTTTGGTAAACTACTGTTTTGCGAAAATATCTGTTATAGAAAATTTATATAATAAATTTTAGCCAAAAATCGCTTTACTATTAAATTTGTAAATTAGAACAAATTCGTATAAACACTACGCAATAATCTTTTTGGCAAAAAAGGATAGTAAGTACTAAGATTTCCTGTAGAATTTCAAAAACTCCACAAAGTAGCCGTACTAAATTTAGAAGTCTTTGCTAACTGTGAAAATTTGTATTTATACGCAAAAGCAATCAACTTTTTCACTAAAAAATGTATGTAAACATTTTTTATTTGACCAGAGTGCGAGTAATATATTTGTTTTGGAAATCAGAAAGAAGAAGTTTTTTTTGTTAGGCATTAGTGCACTTTTCGTATGAAAATTCGTATTGGGTAATTAAATAAAGTTTTGATTACAAATTTTAAGTTCATGTAAAATATGAAGCTTTTCAAAAGAAAGAAATATAAAATTATAAGGTATTAAAAAATAGTATCATGCAAATGTTACGTTGTAAAATCAATTCTGCTAGTAAATTTCCGTCAAGCCACTTTCCTGTTAGATATCCTGTTCTATGAAATTAAATTTCTACTCAAACTGCTTCGCATTTTCACCTACAATTAATGATGCGCCCGTACGATATCTTGAGGAAACTGCAAAACGGTAACATTTCACTGAATATGCGGAAAAGACGCTAATGGCTGTCAGGAATGTGCGTGTGTGTGTGTGTAAGTACATGCGTATTTATTTACGCACACATACATAGTGTAACATAAATATATGTATGTATACCTCTAAATCGCTTAGTGAAGATTAATGATCACATCTTATTCACGACATTTGCATTAACATATCAACTTTTGCGGCGCTTTAACTCAATCCAAAGCGCGAATCGTCCCGCCCATCTCATAGACGCTGCCCGTACGAGCCAGCTATCCTGGCATGCCGCCAGCGGTGTGCGACTGACTAGAAATTAAACACATCGCTGACTTTTCAGACACACTGACAGACGCTTACGGAATGCGCTTGTCTAGCATCCATCGCTCACTGTTAACCCAATTTAGCGGCTATGCTGAGCGTCGTGGAGTAGATAGACGACAGGGAGCAAGAAAAAAGTAAGCAACATCATTTATCTGCCTTTATAAAGGCAGGAATGAGTGCTAAAGAGTGTGTGGCTGGAATATAGAGAGGCATCTGAACTGAACTGTTTTTGGGTTGAACGCGCGCATTAGCGCAAAATGTCAAATATGACAGCTCCACTGACAAGCGCCAACCGGTCAGGAAAGCAACAAAACAAATCAGGCAGGCATGCGACAGCGAAAACGACTGAGCGCATTAAGTAAATGGGTAAACAAGGCGGCAGAAAAAAAAACAAAAACGGACCATTGAAGCGTCTGCTGTTGGATAGCCTGTTAAAGAATACTTATTTAGTCAGCTGGCAAAGTTTAAAAGGTATCTGTGGTTTCCATATCACTGTGATTCAATGGAAACCAACTTTAAGATGATGACGGTCTCTGGGGCACTTAACACAATGCAAAGCTAATGGGTTTTTTGACTCCTCTGGCGAAAATCAACTGCTAGGGTAACTATGACAAGGGTACACAGCGGTTGATGCGCTGATAATTACTTCAAAAAGCAGAAGTTTACGGAAGGGGGTAGAGAGTGAGAGATATGAATAAAATGGGAAGGCAATGAGAAAAGCGAAATGAAATGAGCATTTAGCGTGCACTTTTCAATTTTGAATGAGGCATGATTTTTCACAGCAAATATGAACTTAGTTCTCGTACAATGAATTCGCGATCCGTGCACCAGAATTTGGTAGTTGCAGATGGTCAAATATGGCTAGTGATGTTATTCACGGCATTGAATTTGTTACCTATTACCTCATCTGAGCCTCAAAATCCAAGTTTAGTCCTTAATTTTCATAGATCACTTCGTCTGCTCGTTGGAACGAATTCAGATAGTTTGAGTAGAATGTCGTTCAATACTTCGAATGCTGGCTGGGCTGGACGAATATCAGCGTCATTCTCATAAAATAATCCCTATTAATTCGATACGCTTCCCTCGATTTGAATAGATCGTTCTAATAAATAGTGGCGCATATCTACATGGAGCGACTTCTCGGAGTACTTTTTAACCTTCTGTTGGTTTACAGTTGATTTCAGACTTTTGTGGTGTAAATTTTAAACTTTCATTATACGAGTACTACCTAAGAATCATTATCTAACTGTGTGGTAGGATAGTTCGGATGCCTTCAGATAAATATCAGGAATCTTGTTGCGCTGATTCGGCCATTCGAAAAATCACTAGATTTGGATCACTAGGTTTACTCTGTTGAATTCTAATGAGAGCGAGGATACCACGAAAGCTAGTTTTTGTTGTGCGAACTCGCTTACAAAAGCGATTCCACTAATTGATTTCACATTCATTGATGGACATTAGCGATGTGGTACTAAAACTGCTACGATGTGGTAAAGGAAGTTTACACTAAGCGCTATTTCTATATGACCACAGATCCAACACATTTACAGATTCGTTTCGTCATTTCGATTTCCCTCTTGCTTCTGAGAAATTGTGCTAACTGAGATTAAAGGTTACCATCTCGTAGGTTCACTTTTCCTTAAACTAAATGGTATTTTTTGTACCAACGGTGATGGTTGGATAAGCTTTTTGTCTCAGCGGCTTCATCTTTCATCCTCACACATAGTCGCTTATGAGCTCCCATATGTGTGCATTGGTAAGCCCTGAGAAGGATTACAAAGCATAAAATACGGATTTGGCGAAACAATTCACCAGGCAGTCAACCTCTTCTACACTTAATGCCCTGGTGACTAGCAGAGTAGTAACGCATTAGTGCATCCATGGATTGGAGAACAGCATGCAAATCACCAAGAACTCTGGTTAAAATTTTATACAACAATAGAGTTTGTGGCCGCCATAGCCGAATGGATTGATGCATGATTACTATTCGGAAGTGCTTCGAATCTCGGAGCATAAATCACCAAAATGATAGAAAAATCATGTACAGCATCGTACACGTGGTAGAAATGAAACTTCTGTGTGTGAATGAGTGTGAATAAGAGAGAGAGAGAGAGAGAGAGAGAGAAAGAGCGAGAGAGGAAGAGAAGGAGACAGGGATAATTTCAAAAGAAATACAACAGTATAAAACTTGTGTAACCAAAATTCGATTTTATTAACTATATATGCATTATGCTATCATCTGTTGGTGGTTCAATTGGTAATACTGATATAATTGGTTTGTGATAGCTGAAATATGAAATATATGTACGTGATTCAATATTTTCTAGATAACGTATGAAAATTGCATCTAGTGTAGTTCCGGATTTTGTTGTTGATTCTTTTGGGGTATTTTTTATCTGCAAACCGAATGTTTCTCGAAGAAATTGAATCAACGGCAAAGAATCATTGGATCCGAAATTTACGTTGAAATCTCCCCCGAGAATCAATGGAATTTTGTCTTCGCCTCTTTCAAGTGCATTTACACCTGCGTGGCTGTAAACCAGTAGTGAGCGGTGAAAAAAATATATTATGTCATCAAGATTTTGGTTCGGTGAGATATAGATGGTGGCTATGACAACAGTTTTTCCATTCAGCGTTTGACATTCTGCAATGCAAACATCGCCAACTGGTGTGACTGTTGATGAATATGACTGAGACTGCCTTGCAGTCATTTCCATGTTTGGTGTGACGATATTTACGCTATCATCTTGATTGTGGTAGATTGCCACACCGCCAGCTCTAACATTTAGTCGCTTATATTTGATGACGCAATTGAAATTTCGTATACTAATATCCTCGTTATCGTTTAACCAAGTTTCGGACAAAAGTACTATACTCGATTTGCGGATGACAGAGTTTGCTAAAACTGCGAAATGTGCTCGTAGGCTCTGAAAATTAAGAGTATATACAGATAGCCCTCTTCTTTGAGTCATGAAATCGATTATTTGTTTATCCACAATTTCCTGTCTATTTAACGATAGTCTCCGGAATTCATCTTGTAAATGAGACATACTGACTGATGCTCGTCGACCATGGTAGAATCTAAAATCATTTCCGTTCGTTATAATCCACAAGCCTTCAATATAAGTGACTCGTAATAAAGCAACGTAAACTAATGATTGCGAATGTTTTTTATCATAATCGTAAACAACTTCAGAATACGTGCTTCCCTGAGACTTGTGAATGGTCGTCGCATAAGCACAAACTAATGGTAAATATGATCGTTTAGCGTTAATCGTTTTGTTGTTGTTAAGCGGGACTGTCGCGTAACATTATGATGTATAGCTCTCCTTCTCTTTCTCTCTATGTTATATATCTGTATACTCTGTCTTACAACGAAGCCTATGTCTTAGGTATTGAAAATTTATAGCTCTCTTTCTCCTTCTCTCTACGTTGTATCTCTTTTTCTCTCTCGCCTAGCGAAATCCCTAAACGTTACATTTTTTCCAATTCATTCTCCATTCTCGCTCAAATATCAGACCGTCGCTAAAGAAGTTTCACTTCAAAAAGTTTTTCTAATAACAGTCGCCTCTCGACTGCCAATCACAAACCTCCGAGTGTATTTCTGCCAAAAAAACGCCACTCATAAAAAATATCTGTCGTCATTCCATTTGTGGAACAACATCACGACGCACGCAACAAATAGGAGGAGGAGCTCGCCAAACACCCAAAATGGGCGTTTTCGAAGGCATTAGATATTCAATAACTTCTTCCTACATTTAAAAAAAACAGACCGATAATAATTGATTGACGCTCAGAACCCGAACTAGACAACAATTTTCCGTAGGCTCTCGATATCGAATACGAACTTAAACTCAGATTTACCCAAAAAATTTCAGCTTGACGCAAAAAATCGAATCTGAAATTTACGCCAGAAGGTTACGTTTTGAAGATACTCCTACAAAAGTACGATTGTTTTTAGTTTTATTATTTATTATTTATTATTCATTATTTATTATTTATTAGATATGTAATTATGAATAATTATATAACATTTTCTAGTTTTACCATATCAACAGGGTTTGAAATTAGTTTCGCTTTCTTATTTATTTTGCTTTGGCTGAAAACTACAGCAAAAAAACTACAGCAAAAAACTGCACCTCCCACGACAAAAGCAAAGCAATACCAGAAAAAAACCGAGGCTATGCTAACGAATTGCTGAGAAAATTATCACAGTACGATAGTACAGCAACAGCGATTCAGAAAAATTCTGAGCTTTGCTGTGGGTATTGCTACTTTAAATGGTGCCTTAGCCGCCACTATCTTACTTTTGTGTTACATGGCGACCATAGACGTTACTTAGGTAGAGCAGGTAGTAAATCTCATAGCTTTTAATGGGTTGCAAAGTTCAAAGTAATGTATTTTTTAGAGTTTTGCTTTGCTGGGGTGCTGCTCTTTTCCAGCTAAAGACAGTATATTCATATAAGTAAAAATTTGAAACTGTGCTTTGGCTTCGACTGTTGAAATGAGCGCCCCATAGAGAAACCTAAATTGTATAGTATGCAGAAAACTGTTGCTTCCACAACACAGCCACATCATATTTTTAGAGCTGCTACTGTTGTGCTGGCAGGTTTTCGAAGGTTGAATGCACTATCTCGAGAGAACTGATAAACGAGTGTGGGCAGAAAAAGCTTGAATAGCTCTTCTCATAAGTGTATCTAAGTGACAATAGGGCCCAGCAATTCACATGACATCAACATATTGAATTGGCGGCCCTGTAAAAATTGATTCTGTAATGCTGAAGTTTCAGCGGTCATTAGGAAATCGCAAGTTTCGCCGTCATGGATTCCATATGAGTTACTCTAGATGCCCAAGAATGAGAGATTTCACGATTGCGACAACCGTGAAAGTAATCCTGACAGTAACGTAACAATAAATGGGCAAGAAAGGCATTCAATTATAACGTCAGCAATTCTGCTAAGTCTGTCAAATTTACTGAGAGCAGAATATCGCTCCGCGGTACTGGCACTGGTACTTGTATAACTATTATCTCAATGTATGTTTATCTCTCTCCCTTTCTACAATAGCAAGTACCATGAGGACTCCTCCCAGCTACGCTCCATTTATTAAAACTGATTCAGTATTTGGCGCATGTGCATCTAATCATCAGTCACATGTTTTTCAATAATTGCAAACTTGTAACTTATATAATTTTCACAAGCCAACATACATACATACATATGCACATACATACAAATATACATACTATATATACCGTCCCCTTAGTATTAAAATAGCCTATACATTTTTTGATGTTTTGAGAAAATGAATTTCAAACTTTTTGTCGAAAGTAGCTCTCCCTCAAATCTCGTTATGTCTGTAAATATTTATTGTTTTTTGACTGACGTTTTGACCCACTTTGTGGAACTAGAATTTGACAAAATTTTTACCACATATAAAATCGACGATGGAGAATCCAAAAATTCAATAAAAAAATAATAGCCTATGAGCACATAGGCTATTGTTATACTAAGGGGACGATACAATGTATTCATTTGCAAGCATTTTTGTGGGCATTATAACTGTCGGCAAAGTTAATTCAAATGTAAATTTAATTAAATTGCATGCAATCATTTGTTAATGCCATTGATCTAAATAATGTTTTTGCTATGCAAATGATTAGTGGAAAGTACACGAGTTTCTATTCCATAGGAATTCTCTTCAAATGTGTGAAAAATAGGCTCATTTTTTTTTGTGTAAATCTTTATAATTTATCTGCTGACTAATAATGACAGGCGGAATACTTTTATACCCTAACTTTGATCCGGCTTGTCTACTGACCCGAGATTGCAAAACTTTTAAGATAAGTGCCACCAGAAACGTATGAAGCTCTCTGTTGCTGTTGTTGTAGCTATTCACAAAACTATGCCCAGTGCAGTGGAGTCAAAGTTCGGTCCAACGGACCGCCCAGGAAACAGGCTATTTCAACAGGGTGGAATCACAGTTAAAGGGGTGTTAGTGATATGAAGAGTGGGCAAGTGAAAATGTAGTAATATCATGCGCGGAAACCTCACTTGCCGAATATGTATTGAGTATGTCTGGAGTTTAATCTGCTAATACAGCCAGGACGTAATTTTGTTAAAATAACCAACAAGCTGAAAGGCCTTCGTCTGCGATGGGTGGTGTTGGACTGCGATAACGACCACTCCGGACAGCGAGAGTTCTTGAAGATGGTACAAGACTCTCTGTGAATGCCTTTAATAGCCTGGTTGCATGCTGTGGGGTCCCCTGGTTGCTATATGTAGCTCTCCCTTAGTTTCTTCTAGAAATTTAGCTACCGAAATAATAAAAAGTACAAGCAGATTAGTTTACAAGCAAAATTGCTCAATCGACCTTCAGTACAGCCCCTCTGTAACTCCACACAATAATTCCAAAGCTGCTGCCATAACTGGAGGCAACCGTTTGCTAATCATCCCAAAATAACCTAGTCAGAACCGTGGTTACAGTCGTCTCGATCTCCTTTACGCCATCATTACGACTTTTTTTCAAGTGCGACTTCATTTTGACGGAAAACCAATAGTCACAGAGAGCAATACCAAGCCCACAGAGTGGGTGCGTCACAGTTGGAATGTCTTTTCCTGCCTGCACATTGAAAAAAAATAGCAACTGGTGCGCTGTCGTGCCGACATGGTTCTAGAAAAAACTACTAACAATGCCTTCAGTCCTGATATCATTGAGCGCTTCCCACACTTCTTAATAACTGATACCTTGTTGGCTTTTTTATGGACCTAGGAGTAATACACATATTTTCAGGTTTTACCTCCAGTGACGTTTTGGCTGAATATGTGAATTTGATGGTTCGAAGTACATTGAGTGCATGAAACGTCAATTTATAGAAAACAGCTTTCTCAAATGGTGTCCATTCCTCGGACAAAGGGAAACCTCTAAGTCCATTTTTGACTTAAAAAAGCTTCAAATAAAACCAATCTGCCGTTCAGAGTCCCTTTTAGAACAGTCACAAGACTCGCTATACAAATTGGAGGATAAATTCGGCAGTACACCTAGAAAAGTATTTACGTACCAATTCATGATCATCATTAACATCATCCAGCCATTTGTGTTCACTGTTGAACACAGGCCTCCTCCATTGATTGCCAATTTTCTCTATCTTGTGATGTTTTTATCCAGTTAGTAGTTATTCTTTTAATGCCATGAGCGGTTTTCCAATTTTTCTATTGTTTTCTCGTGGTCTCCATTTCAGGATTCTATTTGGTCACCTGTTATCCGTAAATCACAACATAGCGCGCCAGCCCGTCTCCATTTCGCTTTAGCAACTCTTTCGATTACATCGGTACCACGTACCGTACCAATTATTCTCCTATATGTATTACGGACTCAGCACAGTATCGTATGCAATAGCAAAGCAGTAGCTCCAATGATTCCATTCAAGTAATATAGATGGCTCAGTAGAGATATGGCTGGAAAATATCGCTAAAATCATGAAACTCACCTAGGGGTAAAAGCATGTGAGACTAACTCTATAGCCCACGAACTGCAGATGAGCTAGAAAACTATTTGGAACCACTTTAATATGACTGGGTTTAAGAAGAAGCTCGTTGTATGGGTTTGGATTGATTGAAGTTAGAGATTGAAAATATTTTAATTTATAATTTTAGGATAATTTCACTTCTTTACCTTGCTCTACTGCTCTTCCTTTGACTTCAAAGTCTTTCGCTTTTAACTTTGCTTAATAATTTGTGTGCTCTATTTTTCATGCGCGCCACGCTTCACAGATTTACGACACTGGGTGGTTTTTCAAAATTTTTAAATTCTCTGTTTTTATATTAATAATTTACGCAATTTCCATGTTTTCACACTATCAGAGATTTTATTGAATCGCGAAATAAAGCTATAAATACCATGCGAGCTACGTTGTTGCTAAAAAGTGGAATATAAATTTATTTCTTCTTACATATGAAAATCACTCCACCCAGAATGCAGTTTTGTGTGCGCGCAATTGTGATATTTTGCACGCTGAGCATCTTTGCCAAGGTAAATTAAAAGGAAATTTGCGAAAATGTGAATGTATAATTTATCATCGGCATCAAACTATTCTAGGCTGAGCAACCGTACACTGTGAAAATTGAAGACTTCGAACATTTTGACGGTACGAAGGAAACGATCTCCCATTGGGGTGAAATGAAAATTATCGGACGTCAACGTTTTATGAATGGCACTTTCAAATTCACGGAGGATATGAACAATGAACACTACAAATACTCAGTAGAGATCTTCACTTCGCCTCAAGGCGATGATCAGTTCAGGCGTTTGCCTATGGGCGTGCCACCCACGAACATTTGTGATGTACTGAAAAATTTGTACACGAGACAGTTGCAGCCATCGCTTGTAGAGGGTGAAAATACAAATTTTCCCTATATACCAGAGGATGAAGGACTGTGCCCCTTACCAAAAGGTGAATATTACGTAAAGGAGCTGGAGCTTAACACCGATTCTTGGCCAAATCAAATACCACATGGCCTTTTGAAGGCGGTATTCACATTTTTCAAAGACGAAATCAATGTGGGTGGCGGTGCTTTGTTGATGAGAGTCGAAGATCGTGAGTGAGTTCAATTGAGTGTGGGATCTGGAGGCATAACGACTTGTATAAGGATTCAGAAATTTACTGGTGGTGGCGGTAATGTTTGAAAAATCTTTAAAATACGTTAAAAAAGCAAAAAAAAAAATACAAATAAAAATTGTTGGCAGCAGATGATTAAGTATTTTTCGGTAATAAAAAATTTATTTGGCTAACTAAAACTAATTTAACGAAACCACGAAACACTAAGTGATAGAAAAGGTTTTTTCTAACAGAGTCGTCTCGCGGTAAGCCTCCGAGTGTATTCATAAAAAACCATCTGCCTTTCGGAGGCGGCATAAAATTGTGATCCCTCCATTTATGGAACAACATCACGACGCACACCAAAAATAAGAGGGGAGCTATAGCTTGATCAAAAGGTTCTGGGAATATATTCACAAAATTCAAAATACGCGTTTATTCCTTAAAAGTGAAATTATTCCCTTTTAACTGCAACGCACTTATGCCCGCGTAAGATCCAGCTCTCGACACATATCCGGAACTCCATTTTCTGTATAGTCGTGAGAGGCGTTTTCGATTTTTCCATTACTCCTTTCAGCTGTTAAAACACGTTTCCCTTAGTGGCTTTTTGACTCTATCAAACAGAAACAAATCGCAGGGAACCATATCAGTTAAATTCGATGGCTGGTATTCGTTTCGTTTTTGTCCAAAAATTCACGGATAATGATGACATTGCGCAACGGTACGTTTTAATGGCGCAAAATCCAAGAGTTGTGTTCCTACAAAACCTTTCTTTTTTGGCAAATCGCTTCACCTAAACGTCTCATAACGCCCAACTAATAGTCGTTATTAACCGTCTTACCTTCTGGCGAAAATTCGTGGTGTACAATATCGTTGTCGTCCATAAAACCTGTGAGCATTGCTTACTTTTTTGAGTGAAAACGACGTGGTTTTTTCGTCTCTTTTCGGAGCTCTCTACCCACTGATCTGGATTGTGTGAAATAAATCACCTCTGCTAAAGGCTTTCTTAGCAAAGTGAGAGGGAATGGTTGGCGTCTAATAAATTAACACCGAAAGGCTAAAGAAAGAAGATCGTACGACTATCGAAGACAATATGAAACAGCTACAAAAGATGAGAGAATTCTCACTTACTCGTAGGTCTAAAAGTGCGGTTCATTATGTTGTCACAGATATCGAGTTATGCTTATACACAATGCGAAACAGCTATACAAGAGAGTGGGAATGGGAATTGATTTCTTCGTTCTCGTTTTTCATTTAGCTGCTGCAGGATCTTATGAAACTTGTGATTAACTTTTTACATGTCTTCCAATTAAGATATTCGTTTTTCGAACATCAATAGTAGTAGATATTGTCTATTTTTCTCAGAGAGCAAGCATAGTAAGCTCGGTGTGATCGCGTCTGCTCTCAAATCTGGATCAAGAACTGACAATCCGTGAAGGCCATCTTTCCTTCTCAGTCTGGGCAGTGAGCGGACGAAATGTGGGAGCACCCGAATGAACAACAGACTGCTATTGTAGCTGAAATCAAACATCTTCTTTTCTCTAAACAACGTCAGCTCTGTGTAGTGTACAATTTAAATATAAAAACCAAATAAAAATTGAATTTCATATATAAATCATTATCACTTTTACTCATGGAATATTTCTAGATGCATACGCATGGTGTGTATCCATCTAATGTGGCAATAATACTGCCAGCTACTCGAACCACACTTTCAGTTCTGCCACTTCAGCCGCTGAGGGTATATTTTAGCGAATTGCTTGTCAAAGTGAAGTGACGCTGAGCTCATTGTTATCGCTTCAATAGGCAAACAAGTGAGCATGACTGGATTCGTGTATATAAATGCATAGCCACGATGGAGAGAATAATGAGATGGCACCTATCGTGGTTCATTAACTTTGCTCTCTGCGAATTTGACAATGAGTGACGTGATTTTAGCACCAATATGGCCAGATTACCATTTTAGTAACTTGATTTAGCATTTTATTTTGTTATTTAGTCTCGGAGTTTTAGTTCTTTCTTCATGACATTTTTCTAGCCTTCTAATTAAAATGTAAGGTTTATAATTTTGTAAAATATACATTTTTTAAAAATTAGTTCAATAATACACTTAATTTTATTTAGCTTTACTTTTGTTTTAAGATCTGGTCACATTGCCCATGATTGCGGTTATTTTTGATGTTTATGAATATTCGTTTCTTTTTTGAAATGTGCGTTAATTAACCAAACGTTTTAGTGAATATTTACGCAAAAATAAGATAATTCGTGAAAGTGTATAAATGAAAAATAAGGAAAAATGAAATGTGGAGTAAAAAATTATGATAGTAAAAACCTCAATAAAGCGTGTGATATAAGCTTTTTTATATTTCCCAAGGATGAGGCGCTCTGCAAACAGTGGATGCATTTCTGCCGGCGAGAAAATGCCTTCAATCCCAAAACGAGCTTTATAGAGATTGAGTCTAGCTGCGGGATCCACTACTTTCCAATGTCCTGTAAGGGTTGCAGTGATACGTGAAATGTTTGGCCGAGAACATCCTAGCAGGTCATTCGTCCTTTGGATTTTGTATGACGGCCATGTGTTTTTTATTGTAATATAAGTAGGTATTTGCTTCCATCTTCTTTCGGCTAAAGCATGATAGTGTGAAGCAATGGATGCTTTTAGTGTGTTCAGTGGGGTGGAGACTGCCACCGCCTCTGCTATGTCTAGTGTCGAAGCCTTTCTTGCTAGCTCATCCGCTATCTCATTGCCCCGTATGTTCCTATGACCGGGAACCCATATCAGAGTAATTTCAAGCCAATGGCTGAGCAGTTTCAGCTCCTCTCTATACTGTAGGACCAGTTTGGATGAAATGTAGTTGGAGTCTAAGACCTTAATAGCTGCTTGACTGTCTGAGAAGATAGCTACTCTTGCACCAACTTCCTTGTAGAGTTCTAGGGATTTGTATGCTTGTCTGATCGCTAAAAGTTCTGCCTGGAACACGGTGGCATAATCAGCAAGACGAATTGATTGAGATAGGTTGAATGGCTCCGAATGGAAGCCAGCTCCCACACCACAGTTAATCTTAGAACCATCGGTATAAATTTCGATATCGTGTCTTCCAATCACCTCTTCTTTACTCCACTCGGCTCTCGGTGGAAAACGTTCCGTAAAGCCTTTCTTGAAGTTGAGGTCGGGGACTGTGTAGTCTGATCCGTTTTTGAGCAGCAAGGGCCGCCTTGAGGATCTTACTGTGACCGTACGACCTTGTTGTCCAGCTTCCTATGTCTCTGAACTTCACCGCGCTGCAAGTAGCTATTGTTTTAATGTGTAAATCTAATGGCAATAGATGTGTTAGCACATTGAGCGCTTCGGTAGGACTGGTGCTAAGCGCTCCTGTAGTTAAGATACACGCTGTTCTTTGTATCTTGTTCAGGTTAGTTTTGTTGTATTTCCTTTCTGTTGCAGGCCACCAAACCAGTGCCGCATATGTTAGTATTGGCCTTACAATGGCTGTGTAGGACCAATTGGATAACTTTGGTTGGAGACCCAATTTTTTTCCCAACATTCTCTTACACGTGTAAAGTGCTATATTCGCTTTCTTTACTCTGTACTCTACGCTGGACTTCCAGCTGAGTTTGGAGTCCAGGATAACCCCTAGGTATTTTGCCTTTTTGGTTAGCGTGAGGCTGACGCCGTTTTGTTTTGGGAGATTAAAGTTTGGCACCTTGGTTTATAATGTGTAGTTTTTAAAATAATTGAGTTCAATATGGTTTTTTCAAACGCCTTAGGATTTGCTAAAAAAAGCCTTTTGAAGCGTGGTGCTGTGCCCACTATTTACACAGAGGATGTGGGTCCTCAGTATGCCGAAAACGTTAAATATGAAGAAAATAATAAAATCGTTGGCGAGTTACTTCAGCAGATTGTCGCAGCCTGTCCGTCGCAGCCAACATTTTTCCCACCAATATGACATTTCTCGCTTTATTTACATTTTTAATTTCCAACTTTTTCTTCTTCTTCTCCTTTCAGAAGTCAAATCTATGCCCCGCTATTGCAGTGTTGCCTAGCTTTGGATATAAAAACGCATTTAAAGAAAATAAAATACCAAATTTTTATTGAATTACTTAAAATACTTTGTATGCGTGAGAAATTGTCTTTAGAATGTGCGTTTTGTTTTAAATAAATGACTTATCGAAATGTACAATTTAATTTATGAGTTTTTTTGGTAAAAACTTTTGCTTGCTGTATTTCAGGTTATGTAACAAAATAAAGAACTCTTTTTGTAAAAATGTCGTTATGGGTTTTTCAGTATTTTCTGGTATTTTGTTGCTTATTTTTACTATGAATAAACCTATTCATGCCCTATGTCCCACTAAGGATTAAGGACCGGACGAAACGAGTACATCTCTATGGTTTTAATTCGCATTCAGTAAATTCAAATGCGTTTAAAAGGTTTTCAAGATTAAAAAGAGTTAAGAGAAGAAGATATAATATTCTGACATAACCTCAAAAGGAGAAAAAAAAAAAATTTTCACTTTCAAAATACTAAATTTTATAAGAACCAACAAATTTCCATTAGCACTAAAATCTTCTCAGAGTGGCCTTTTTTAACCTTATTTTGTATAATAATACAGTTTTTACTTTAACTTAAAGTTTCGGTAGCTTTAAATTAAAAAAAAATAAACACACACGAAACTTCAAAATTGTCGCATTTTCGGTATAAAAAAGCACTAAATTTATTGTGAAGAGCAAATGGTTGGCACCACTCTACTACTTGGCAAACGTGACGTCACGCACTCTCTGATGGGCGCAATCCTCTTTCTATCATTCTTGATGCATAGCTACATACTTATTTATGTACATACATACATGGCATTTATACATTTATATGTGTAGCCATGTAAAATTTGCTTTTTGAATCGGCTATAAAAAAAAAACTAATCAATATTTTTTCAAACTTTTTTTTATTTTAAAGATTGAACATTGTCATTTATGAATGAAAAATAATATCGTTCAAATGACTGCCACGACTGGCTTTACAGTAGGACATTCGATCAACCCAATTTTTAAGCACATTTTCGATTGTTTGAGCTCCAATTTCATGAATGGCAACTTCGATTTTGCCTCCACACAAAAAATAGTCCAACGGGCTTAAGTCACAGCTCTGAGGCGGCCAATTGATATCGGAATTTCGGCAGATTATTCGGTTTTCAAAAACGGTAGCTAAAAGTTCGAGTGTAACTTTGGCAGTGTGACAAGTTGCACCGTCCTGTTGAAACCAAATTTCGTCCATGTCATCCTCTTAAATTTTTGGAAACAAAAACTCGTTGAGCATGTCACGAAAAAAATGGCCCGATGATGCCGCCAGACCAAAAACCGCTCCAAACAGTGACTCTTTGTGGATGCATTTGCTTCTGTACAGTAACGTGTGGATTTTCTGAGCCTCAAATCCGACAATTTTGCTTATTGACGCAGCCACCGATGTGAAAATCAGAAAAGAAGAAGAAGACTCACCACTTCGGAAATAGGTTTTCAATATTTCCCAATTTTGTTCAAGCGTATAGCGTCCCATATCGTAAATGTCAAACCTTGAAGTAAATTATGAACACATTTGACATGTCATTTGTGTTACCATTCTCAAAAAAATAGGTGGTTCAAAAAGCAAACGCTATATGGCCCACCCTGTACATATAGATGGAAAAATATGGCTTCTCATGTTATTCACGGCATTGAATCTGTTACTTGTTACCTCATCTGAGCCTCAAAATCCAAGTTTAGTCCTTAATATTTATAGATCACTTCGTCTGCACGTTGGAAGGAATTCAGATATTTTGAGTAGAACGTCGTCCAATGCTTCGAATGCTGGCTGTGCTGGACGAATATCAGCGTCATACTTGTAAGGTAATAACTTTTATTACGCTACGCTTCCCTCGATTTGAATAAAAAAAAATAAATAATTGGCGCGTACACTTCTGTTAGGTGTTTGGCCGAGCTCCTCCTCCTATTTGTGGTGTGCGTATTGATGTTGTTCCACAAATGGAGGGACCTACAGTTTCAAGCCGACTCCGAACGGCAGATATTTTTATGAGGAGCTTTTTCATGGCAGAAATACACTCGGAGGTTTGCCATTGCCTGCCGAGGGGCGACCGCTATTAGAAAAATGTTTTTATTAATTTTGCTTTCACCGAGATTCGAACCAACGACCTCTCGGTGAATTCCGAATGGTAATCACGCACCAACCCATTCGGCTACGGCGGCCGCATGAATAGATCGTTCAAATAAATAGTGGCGAATATCAACATACATGGAGCGACTTCTCGGAGTACTTTTTAACCTTGTGTTGGTTTACAGTTGATTTCAGACTTTCCTGGTGTAAATTTTAAACTTTCATTATACGACTGCTACCTAAGAATCATTATCTAACTGTGTGGTAGGATAGTTCGGATGCCTTCAGATAAATATCAGGAATCTTGTTGCGCTCTTCGAAAAATGAGTAGCCTCTGGTACATCACTAGATTTGGATCACTAAATTTACTCTGTTGAAGTCTAATGAGAGCGAGGACGCCACAAAAGCTAGTTTTTGTTGTGCGAACTCGCCTACAAAAGCGATTCCACTAATTGATTTCACATTCTTTGATGGACATTAGCGATGTGGTACTAAAAGAAGCTACTCATAAAAAATATCTGCCGTTTGGAGTCGGCTAAAAGCTGTAAGTGCCTATATTTGTGGAATAGCTACACGACGCATACCACAAATAGGAGGAGAAGCTCGCCAAATACCCAAAATTGACGTTTTCGAAGGCATTAGATATTCACTAACTTCTTTTGGACAGACCTACATTTAAAAAAAACAGACCGATAATAATTGATTGACGTTCAGAACCCGAACTAGACAACAATTTTCCGTAGGCTCTTGATATTGAACTCGAATTTGAACTCAGATTTACCCAAAAAAATTCAGCTTGACGCAAAAATTCGAATCTGAAATTTACACCAACAGGTTACGTTTTCAAGATACTCCGACAAAAGTACGATTGTTTTTAGTTTTATTATTTATTATTTATTAGAAATGTAATTATGAATAATCATATAACATTTTCTAGTTTTAAAATATCAACAGGGTTTGAAATTAGTTTCGCTTTCTTATTTATTTTGCTTTGGCTGAAAACTACAGCAAAAAAACTGCAGCTCCCACGCCAAAAGCAAAGCAATACCAGAAAAAAACCGAGGCTATGCTATCGAATTGCTGAGAAAATTATCACAGTACGATAGTATAGCAACAGCGATTCAGAAAAATTCTGAGCTTTGCTGTGGGTATTGCTACTTTAAATGCTACCGTAGCCGCCAGTATCTTACTTTTGTGTTACATGGCGACCACAGATAGAGCAGGTAGTAAATCTCATAGCTTTTAATGGGTTGCAAAGTTCAAAGTAATGTAATAATGTATTTTTTAGAGCTTTGCTTTGCTGTGGTGCTGCTCCTCTGCAGCTAAAGACAGTATATTCACATAAGTAAAAATTTAAAACTGTGCTTTGGCTTCAACTGTTGAAATGAGCGCTCCATAGAGAAACCTAAATTGTATGCAGGAAACTGTTGCTTCCGCAGCCACGCAGACACATCATGTTTTTTAGAGCTGCTGCTGTTGTGCTGGCAGGTTTTCGAAGGTTGAATGCACTATCTCGAGAGAACTGATAAACGAGTGGGGGCAGAAAAAGCTAGAATAGTGGTCATCAGGAAATCGCAAGTTTCGCCGTCATGGATTCCATATGAGTTACTCTAGATGCCCAAGAATGAGAGATTTCAAGATTGCGACAACCGTGAAAGTAATCCTGACAGTAACGAACAATAAATGGGCAAGAAAGACATTCAATCATAACGTCAGCAATTCTGCTAAGTCTGTCAAATTTACTGAGAATATCCCTTCGATAGCGATGCCGATGGTGCCACCTGGGTAAAGAATATAGAAGAAAGCTATATACTGGTATCTGAATCCATATCTCAGTGCCTGGTTTATCTCTCCCCCTTTCTGTAATAGCAGGTACTATAGTAACTATACCCCTCTCAGCTACTCTCCATCTATCAAAACTGATTCAGTATTTGGCGCATGTGCATCTAATCATCAGTCACATGTTTTTCAATAATTACAAACTTGTAACTTATATAATTTTCACAAGCCAACATACATACATACATATGCACATATATACACATATACAGACAATGTATTCATTTGCAAGCATTTTTGTCGGCATTATAACTGTCGGCAAAGTTAATTAGAATGTAAATTTAATTAAATTGCATGCAATCATTTGTTAATGCCATTGATCTAAAGAATGTTTTTGCTATACAAATGATTAGTGGAAAGTACACGAGTTTCTATTCCATAGGAATTCACTTAAAATGTTTAAAAAAGAGGCTGATTTTTTTTTTTTTTGTTTAAATCTTTATAATTTATCTGCTGACTAATAATGACAGGCGGAATACTTTTATACCCTAACTTTGATCCGGCTTGTCTACAGACCCGAGATTGCAAAACGTTTAAGATAATTGCCACCAGAAATGTTGTTGCAGTCAAAACTCGATCTCCTCTTAGAAAAAACTACCAACTTCGCCTTCAGTCGGGGTTTGATTGAGCGCTTTCCACTTGTTTTAATCACCGATGTTTTGCTGCCTTTTTATCGGCCTAGGAGTAACACGTCACTGTTGACAGTTATGATTTCGAGGTTGTAAAAGACTTCGTTTATTTAGAAACCAGCATTAACACCGATAACAATGTCAGCCTGGAAATCCAACGTAGAATCTCTCTTGCCAACAAGTGCTACTTTGGACTAAGTAGGCAACTGAGGAGTAAAGTCTTATCGTGCCTGTTCTATCGTATAGCGCAGAGGCTTAGATGATGAAAACTTCTGATAAGACGTCCCTTGGAGTGTTTGAGAGAAAGATCCGGCGGAAGATTTTTGGACCTTGAACGCCGACTATTGCAAGCGAACAATGAGCTGTATAAGCTTTAAGACGCCATAGTCATAGCGCAGCGCATAAAGATCCAGCGGCTATGTTGGTTGGGTCATGTCGTCCGAACGGATACAAACGCTCCGGCTCTGCAAGTATTCGATGCGGTACCAGCTCGTGGTAGCAGAGGAAGAGGAGGGACTCCTTTGCGTTGGAAAGATCAGGGGAGAAGGACTTCACTTCACTTGGTGTGTCCAACTGGTGCCGGTTAGCACGAGAAAGAAACGACTGTCGCTTGTTAAACTCGGCCAAAATCGCGTTAGCGGTTATCGCGCCAATTAAGAAAGGAAGAAGGAGTAACACAGATATTTTTAAGTCTCATCTTTAGTGACGTGTTAGCTGAATAGGTGCATTTGGTGGTTCTGGATTGGAGGCGGATTGAGTGTACGAAACGTCAATTTACAGAAAGCAGTTTTCTCAAATGGTGTCCGTTCCTCGAACAAAGGGAAACCTCTGAGTCCATTTTTGACTTAAAAAAGCTTCAAATAAAACCAATCTGCCGTCCAGAGTCCCTTTGTAGAACAGTCACAAGACTCGCTATACAAATTGGAGGATAAGCTCGGCAGTACACCTAGAAAAGTATTTACGTACTAATTCATGATCATCATTAACATCATCCAGCTTCAGTACAGATGTGCCTGGAAAATATCGCTAAACTCATGAAACTCACCTAAGGGTAAAATCATATAAGACTTACTCCATAACCCACGAACTGCAGATGAGCTAGAAAACTATTTGGAACCACTTTAATATGACTGGGTTTAAGAAGAAGCTCGTTGTATGGGTTTGGATTGATTGAAGTTAGAGATTGAAAATATTTTAATTTATAATTTTAGGATAACTTCACTTCCTGACCTTGCTCTACTGCTCTTCCTTTGACTTCAAAGTCTTTCGCTTTTAACTTTGCTTAATAATTTGTGTGCTATATTTTTCATACGCGCCACGCTTCACAGATTTACGACAATGGGTGGTTTTTCAAAATTTTTAAAATTCTCTGTTTTTTATTAATAATTTACGCAATTTCCATGTTTTCACACTATCAGAGATTTTATTGAATCGTGAAATAAAGCTATAAATACCATGCGAGCTACGTTGTTGCTAAAAAGTGGAATATAAATTTATTTCTTCTTACATATGAAAATCACTCCACCCAGAATGCAGTTTTGTGTGCGCGCAATTGTGATATTTTGCATGCTGAGCATCTTTGCCAAGGTAAATTAAAAGGAAATTTGCGAAAAAGTGAGTGAATAATTTATCATCGGCATCAAACTATTCTAGGCTGAGCAACCGTACACTGTGAAAATTGAAGACTTCGAACATTTTGACGGTACGAAGGAAACGATCTCCCATTGGGGTGAAATGAAAATTATCGGACGTCAACGTTTTATGAATGGCACTTTCAAATTCACGGAGGATATGAACAATGAACACTACAAATACTCAGTAGAGATCTTCACTTCGCCTCAAGGCGATGATCAGTTCAGGCGTTTGCCTATGGGCGTGCCACCCACGAACATTTGTGATGTACTGAAAAATGTGTACACGAGACAGTTGCAGCCATCGTTTGTAGAGGGTGAAAATACAAATTTCCCCTATGTATCAGAGGATGAAGGACTGTGCCCCGTACCAAAAGGTGAATATTACATAAAGGAGCTGGAGCTTAACACCGATTCTTGGCCAAATCAAATACCACGTGGCCTTTTGAAGGCGGTATTGACATTTTTCAAAGACGAAATCAATGTGGGTGGCGGTGCTTTGTTGATGAAAGTCGAAGATCGTGAGTGAGTTCGATTGAGTGTGGGATCTGGAGGCATAACGACTTGTATTAGGATTCAGAAATTTACTGGTGGTGGCGGTAATGTTTGAAAAATCTTTAAAATACAATAAAAAAGCAAAAAAAAATACAAATAAAAATTGTTGGCAGCAGATAATTAAGTATTTTTCGGTAATATAAAATTTATTTGACTAACTAAAACTAATTTAACGAAACCACGAAACACTAAGTGATAGAAAAGGTTTTTTCTAACAGAGTCGTCTCGCGGTAAGCCTCCGAGTGTATTCATAAAAAACCATCTGCCTTTCGGAGGCGACATAAAATTGTGATCCCTCCATTTATGGAACAACATCACGACGCACACCAAAAATAAGAGGGTGAGCTCGACCTTGATCAAAAAGTTCTGGGAATATATTCAAAAAATTCAAAATACGCGTTTATTCCTTAAAAGTGAAATTATTCCCCTTTAACTGCAACGCACTTATGCCCGCGTAAGATCCAGCTTTCGGCACATTTCCGGAACTGCATTTTCTGTATAGTCATGAGAGTCGTTTTCGATTTTTCCATTACTTCCTTTCAGCTGTTAAAACACGTTTCCTGTAGTGGTTTTTTGACTCCATCAAACAGAAACAAATCACAGGGAGCCATACCAGTTAAATTCGATGGCTGGTATTCGTTTCGTTTTTGTCCAAAAATTCTTTTTTGGCAAATCGCTTCACGTAAACGTCTCATAACGCCCAAATAATAGTCCCTATTAACTGTGTGACCTTTTGGCATAAATTCTTGTCGTACAATATCGTTGTCGTCCATAAAACCTGTGAGCATTGCTTACTTTTTTGAGTGAAAACGACGTGGTTTTTTTGGTCTCTTTTCGGAGCTCTCTACCCACTACCCTGGATTGTGCGAAATAAATCACCTCTGCTAAAGGCTTTCTTAGCAAAGTGAGAGGGAATGGTTGGCGTCTAATAAATTAACACCGAAAGGCTAAAGAAAGAAGATCGTACGACTATCGAAGACAATATGAAACAGCTACAAAAGATGAGAGAATTCTCACTTACTCGTAGGTCTAAAAGTGCAGTTCATTATGATGTCACAGATATCGAGTTATGCTTATACACAATGCGAAAGAGCTATAAAAGAGAGTGGGAATGGAAATTGATTTCTTCGTTCTCGTTTTTCATTTAGCTGCTGCAGGATCTTATGAAACGTGTGATTAACTTTTTACATGTCTTCCAATTAGGATATTCGTTCTTCGAACATCGATAGTAGTAGATATTGTCTAGTTTTCTCAGAGAGCAAACATAGTACATATGCTTTATTTGAACTACTCGAACCACATTTTCAGTTCTGCCACTTCAGCCGCTGAGGGTATATTTTAGCGTATTGCTTGTCAAAGTGAAGTGACGCTGAGCTCACTGTTATCGCTTCAATAGGCAAACAAGTGAGCATGAATGGATTCGTGTATATAAATGCATAGCCACGATGGAGAGAATAATGAGATGGCGCCTATCGTGGTTCATTAACTTTGCTCTCTGCGAATTTGACAATGAGTGACGTGATTTTAGCACCAATATGGCCAGATTACCATTTTAGTAACTTGATTTAGCATTTTATTTTGTTATTTAGTCTCGGAGTTTTAGTTCTTTCTTCATGACATTTTTCTAGCCTGTTCTAATTAAAATGTAATGTTTATAATTTTGTAAAATATACATTTTTTAAAAATTAGTTCAATAATTCACTTAATTTTATTTAACTTTACTTTTGTTTTAAGATCTGGTCACATTGCCCATGATTGCGGTTATTGTTGATGTTTGTGAATATTCGTTTCTTTTTTGAAATGTGCGTTAATTAACCAAACGTTTTAGTGAATATTTACGCAAAAATAAGATAATTCGAGAAAGTGTATAAATGAAAAATAAGGAAAAATGAAATGTGGAGTAAAAAAGTATGATAGTAAAAACCTCAATAAAGCGTGTGATATAAGCTTTTTTATATTTCCAAAGGATGAGGCGCTCTGCAAACAGTGGATGCATTTCTGCCGGCGAGAAAATGTCTTCAATCCCAAAACGAGCTTTATATGTATGAAGCATTTTACTAGTGATAGCATTGAAAACCAACTAAAGTTCGAAATGGGTAATGTATGTAATGTGTAGTTTTTAAAATAATTGAGTTCAATATGGTTTTTTCAAACGCCTTAGGATTTGCTAAAAATCGCCTTTTGAAGCGTGGTGCTGTGCTATTTACACAGAGGATGTGGGTCCTCAGTATGCCGAAAACGTTAAAGATGAAGAAAATAATAAAATCGTTGGCGAGTTACTTCAGCATAGTGCATCTGTGGCAGCCAACATTTTTCCCAACAATATGACATTTCTCGCTTTATTTACATTTTTAATTTTCAACCTTTTCTTCTTCTTCTCCTTTCAGAAGTCAAATGGGCATAGATTGCCCATTGCAGTGTTGCCTAGCTTTGGGTATAAAAACGCATTTAAAGAAAATAAAATACCAAATTTTTATTGAATTACTTAAAAAACTTTGTATGCGTGACAAATTGTCTTTAGAATGTGTGATTTGTTTTAAATAAATGTGTTATCGAGAGGTACAATTTAATTTATGAGTTTTTTTGGTAAAAGAAACTCTTTTGTTAAGGGAATGACTTATTTGCTGTATTTCAGGTTATGTAACAAAATAAAGTACTCTTTTTGTAAAAATGTCGTTATGGGGTTTTTAGTATTTTCTGGTATTTTGTTGCTTATTTTTACTATGAATACACCACTTGATTCCCTATGTCCTACTAAGAATTGATGGCCGGAAGAAATGATTACATCTCTATGGTTTTAATTCGCATTCAGTAAATTCAAATGCTTTTAAAATGTTTTCAAGATTAAAAAGAGTTAAGAGAACATAACATGACATAACCTCAAAAGGAAAAAATAAATAAATTTTCACTTTCAAAATACTAAATTTTATAAGAATCAACAAATTTTCATTAGCACTAAAACCTTCTCAGAGTGACCTTTTTTAACCTTCCTTTGTTTAATAATACATTTTTTTTTAACTTACAGTTTCGGTAGCCTTAAATTAAAAACAAAAAAAAACAAACACCAAACTTACAAATTGTCGCATTTTGGGCATAAAAAAGCACTAAATTTATTGTGAAGAGCAAATGGTTGGCAACACTGCACAACTTGGCAAACGTGACGTCACGCACTCTCTGATGGGGGCAATCTTCTTTCTATCATTCTTGATGCATAACTACATACTTATTTATGTATGTACATACATACAGGCATTTATACATTTATATGTGTATAGGGGCCATGCAAAATTTGCTTTTTGAATCGGCTATAAAAAAAAAAATAATGAATATTTTTTCAAACTTTTTTTTTTGTTTTGAAGATTGAATATTGCCATTTATGAATGAGAAATAATATCGTTCAAACGACTGGCTTTACAGTAGGCCATTCGATCAACCCAATTTTTAAGCACATTTTCGATTGTTTGGGCTCCAATTTCATGAATGGCGTTCCTCCATTTGTGGAACAACATTACGACGCATACCCCAAATAGGAGGAGAAGCTCGCCAAACACCCAAAATTGACGTTTTCGAAGGCATTAGATATTCAATAACTTCTTTTGGACAGACCTCCATTTCAATAACACTGACCGATAATAATTGATGGCCGCTCAGAACCAGAACTAGACAACAATTTTCCGTAGGCTCTCGATATTGAATACGAATTTGAACTCAAATTTAGCCAAAAACTTTCAGCTTGACGCAAAGATTCGAATCTGAAATTTACCCCAACAGGTTACGGTTTCAAGATACTCCAACAAAAGTACGATTTTTTGACGTGTCAACGTCTTATAATTCGATTTAGCCGGCTGCACGCATGAAAAAATTTGTCGTTACTTGCTCAATCGTTGTTTTCTTGCTCATGGTCGTTACCTTGCTTGAACTGCAAGCGAAAGCGCGGAACGAACGACAAAGAGCACAATCGGCCCCCGCATTCGGCAACATGCGACATCTGCACACCTACACCTATATGTATGTATATGCGCATATGTAGGCAAAAAGTAAGGTGAATTTAATTGTCAAACTTCGCGGGATTAAAATTTCGCTCTAGTTTTTTTTCATGAGTTGGCAGCACTGTTAATAACATCTGGGCCAACTTTCATGTGAATGTCATTATCAGTAATATATTTACGCTTGTTTTTACCAAACGACCAAGAGTGCATTTTTCGATTTTCACAATGTCTGATTTGATTGAGCAGAGAAGTACCATCAAATTTTGTTTGCGGAATGAAGTTTCGGCTGCGGAAGGCATTTGGTGATTCGACCATGCCGTAGAAAAATGTTTATAAGTGGTACAAAGACTTCAAAGAGGGTCGAGAACGTGTTGATGACTAGGAGCGCTCCGGACGACCATCGACGTCAACAGATGACCAACACGTCAATAAAGTGAAGGAGTTAGTGCTCAAAAATCGTCGGTTGGCTGTTAAAGACCTTACTGATATGATCGGAATATCAGAAGGATCTGTGAAAACCATTTTGAAAGACCATTTGGGCCTACGAAAAGACAAATCTCGTTTGGTACCGAAAACTCTTTCTTTCTTGGAAAAAAGTCGTCGCGTTGATGTGTGTGAAACAATGCTTTCAGACTATCAGAACAAGCTCAAATGCATCATTACGGGAGATGAGACTTGGATTTATGCTTAGGACCCTGAAACAACCGACCAATCAAGCGAATATCGAAAGGCGAGGCCAGACCGAAAAGAGCACGTCAAAGTCATTGAAAAATAACGAATGAATTCCTTCCACCTGTGAATTCCTTCCAAACTGTTAATAAGGAATATTATTTAAGCGTTATGCTTCGTTTACGTGAAGCAATTCGTCTAAAAAGACCAGAATTATGGGCCAACAACTCTTGGTTTTTGCGTCACGATAATGCACCGTCTCACACTGCACTCGTTCTTCGTGACCATGTCGCCAAAAACTCCACACATATCGTTCCGCAACCACCGTATTCGCCTGATTTGGCTCCGTGTTACTTCTGGCTATTCCCAAAACTCAAGAGACCATTCCGGGGAACGCGTTTCGAGTCGATTGAGGAGATAAAAGCTGAATCGAAGAAGGGTCTGATGGCTATACCGGAAATGAACTATTTGGCATGTTTCGGGGATTGGAAAAATCGTTGGCATAAGTGTATTTCATCGAGAGGGGATTATTTTGAAGGGGATGAAATTGATTTAGAAGAATAAATAAAGATTTTTCATTTTACAACCAAATTCACCTTACTTTTTGCCCACAGTAGTATATTTTTCGGCTATTATTTTATATGTGGTCTATGTTTCATTACCAATTAGCTATAGCTGCAAAATACGTAGGGTTTGTTGTGCTTTCCCAGCAATTTAAAATAATTATAATTTTCCAATTTTCGATCAAAAGTTTGTGAATATAGCAAAAAAGTTTGAAACATATGCCGGCTAGAAACTTTATCTAGCAAAACCTTGGCATCAACTGGAATGGTATACGCCATTAACACTAGGCGCTTAAGGACTTTAAGGTATGACCTTAACAATAAGCATATTTTGACGAGATATCGTCTTATAATTCGATGTAGCTGGCTGCACGCACCAAAAAATGTGTCGCTATCTTGCTCATGCGTCGTTACCTTGCTTGAACTGCAAGCGAGCGCGGAACGAACGGCAAAGATGCACAATCGGCCCCCGCGTTCGGCAACGTTCACCATCTGGCTCTCTCCTACTTGAGTGAGCATATATATGTATGTATATGCGCATACGTATATAAATTCACATACTTGAACTTGCATATGCCTTCTTATTGTGTGCATGGAAATGAACCATTTCTCTGTTGAGAATACGACGATGAGAGGAAAAGTAGGAAATATGAAAGGGAGTGTTTCGAGTGTAATGTTTCTTGAAAAAGTCAAATCGATGATGGTGCCTCTTAGTGGTGTTGACTTATTACCGTCTGATGCACAATCGAAATTTGAACATAGCTTTCATGAATTTGACAAATGTTTCGTAATTTTTCACGTTTGTATAAATGTAACTTGACCTATTCCATTGCGATTCCATTTACCTCCTTCTCTATATCCATACAAAATGTCTATCAAACAAATAAAATTAAAATTTTGTTTTGAAAATTGCAACCATTAGTATTTTCTTATGCCTTTGTCACGTTTAACTATCGTCAGTAAACCGACTTTACAGGCAACCTCTTTTTTAGTTTTATTATTTATTAGAAATGTAATTATGAATAATTATATTACATTTTCTAGTTTTACCATATCAACAAGGTTTGAAATTAGTTTCGCTGTCTTATTTATTTTGCTTTGGCTGAAAACTACAGCAAAAAAACTGCAGCTCCCACGACAAAAGCAAAGCAATACCAGAAAAAAAACCGAGGCTATGCTATCGAATTGCTGAGAAAATTGTCGCAGTACGATAGTACAGCAACAGCGATTCAGAAAAATTCTGTGCTTTGCTGTGGGTATTGCTACTTTAAATGCTGCCTTAGCCGCCACTATCTTACTTTTGTGTTACATGGCGACCACAGATGGAGCAGGTAGTAAATCTCATAGCTTTTAATAAGTTGCAAAGTTCAAGGTAATGTATGAATGTATTTTTTAGAGTTTTGCCTTGCTGTGGTGCTGCTCTTCTCCAGCTAAAGACAGTATATTCACATAAGTAAAAATTTGAAACTGTGCTTTGGCTTCGACTGTTGAAATGAGCGCCCCATAGAGAAACCTAAATTGTATAGTATGCAGAAAACTGTTGCTTCCACAACACAGCCACATCATGTTTTTTAGAGCTGCTGTTGTGCTGCTATCTCGAGAGAGCTGATAAACGAGTGTGGGCAGAAAAAGCTTGAATAGCTCTTCTCAAAAGTGTATTTAAGTGACAATAGGGGCCGCCAATTCACATCACATCAACATATTGAATTGGCGGCCCTGTAACAATTGATTCTGTAATGCTGAAGTTTCAGTGGTCATCAGCAAATCGCAAGTTTCTCCGTCATGGATTCCATATAAGTTACTCTAGATGCCCAAGAATGCGAGATTTCAAGATTGCGAAAACTATGAAGGTAGTTCGGTCTGTAACGTAACAATAAATAGGCAAGAAAGAGATTCAATTATTACGTCAGCAAATCTGCTAAGTCTGTCAAATTTACTGAGAGCAGAATATCGCTCCGTGGATGTCGCCACCTCCGTATTCTTTTCCCATGCTAGAAACTTATATACTGGTACTTGTATAACTATTATCTCAATGTATGTTTATCTCTCTCTCTTTCTACAATAGCAAGTACCATGAGGATTCCTCCCAGCTACTCTCCATCTATTAAAACTGATGCAGTATTTGGCGCATGTGCATCTAATCATCAGTCACATGTTTTTCAATAATTGCAAACTTGTAACTTATATAACTTTCACATGCCAACATACATACATACATATATACATATATACAATGTATTCATTTGCAAGCATTTTTGTGGGCATTATAACTGTCGGCAAAGTTAATTAAAATGTAAATTTAATTAAATTGCATGCAATCATTTGTTAATGCCATTGATCTAAAGAATGTTTTTGCTATGCAAATGATTAGTGGAAAGTACATGAATTTCTATTCCATAGGAATTCACTTAAAATGTTTCAAAAATAGGCTCATTTTTTTTTTGTTTAAATCTTTATAATTTATCTGCTGACTAATAATGACAGGCGGAATACTTTTCTACCCTAACTTTGATCCGGCTTGTCTACAGACCCGAGATTGTAAAACGTTTAAGATAAGTGCCACCAGAAACGTATGAAGCTCTCTGTTGTTGCTGTTGTATCTATTCACAAAACCATGCCCAGTGCAGTGGAGTCAAAGTTCGGTCCAACGGACCGCCCAGGAAACAGGCTATTTCAACAGGGTGGAACCACAGTTAAAGAGGTGTTAGTTATATGAAGAGTGGGCAAGTGAAAATGTAGTAATATCATGCGCGGAAACCTCACTTGCCAAATATGTGTTGAGTATGTCTGGGTCAATTCCGCATAGATAGGAGTTTAATCTGCTAATACAGGCGGGACGTAATTTTGTCAAAATAAGCAACAAGCTGAGAGGCCTTCGTCTGCGATGGGTGGTGTTGGACTACGATAACGAACACTCCGGACAGCGAGAGTTCATGAAGATGGTACAATACTCTCTGTGAATGCCTTTAATAGCCTGGTTGCGTGCTGTGGGGTCCCCTGTTTGCCATATGTAGCTCTCCCTTAGTTTCTTCTAGAAATTTAGTTCCGGAAATTCGCAAAACGTACAAGCCGAAGCTACCCCAGTCAAAACCGTGGTTGGAGTCGATCTCCTCTTAGAAAAAACTACCAACTTTGCTTTCAGTCGGGGTTTGATTGAGCGCTTTCCACTTTTTCTAATCACCGATGTTTTGCTGGCTTTTTTATCCACCTAGGAGTAACACGTCACTGTTTACAGTTATGATTTCGAGGTTGTAAAAGACTTCGTTTATTTAGGAACCAGCATTAACACCGATAACAATGTCAGCCTGGAAATCCAACGTAGAATCTCTCTTGCCAACAAGTGCTACCTACTTTGGACTAAGTAGGCAACTGAACTTATCGTGCCCGTTCTATCGTATAGCGCAGAGGCTTAGATGATGAAAACTTCTGATAAGACGTCCCTTGGAGCGTTTGAGAGAAAGAATCTGCAGAAGATTTTTGGACCTTTGCACGTCATGAACGCCGACTATTGCAAGCGAACAGTGAGCTGTATAAGCTTTAAGACGACATAGTCATAGCGCAGCGAATAAAGATCCAGCGGCTACGTTGGCTGGGTCATATCGTCCGAACGGATACAAACGCTCCGGCTCTGCAAGTATTCGATGCGGTACCAGCTCGTGGTAGCAGAGGAAGAGGAAGGACTCCTTTGCGTTGGAAAGATCAGGGGAGAAGGACTTGACTTCACTTGGTGTGTCCAACTGGTGCCGGTTAGCACGAGAAAGAAACGACTGTCGCTTGTTAAACTCGGCCAAAATCGCGTTAGCGGTTATCGCGCCAATTAAGAAAAGAAGAAGGAGTAACACAGATATTTTTAAGTCTCATCTTTAGTGATGTGTTAGCTGAATAACTGCATTTGGTGGTTCTGGATTGGAGGCGGATTGAGTGTTCGAAACGTCAATTTACAGAAAGCAGTTTTTTCAAATGGTGCCCGTCTTTCGGTCAAAGGTGAATCTCTTAGTCCATTACTGACTTAAAAAAGTTTCACATAAAATCAATCTGCCATTCGGAGTCACATTTGTAGAGTAACCCTAAGACGCGCACTAAAGTCGGAGGAGAAGCTCAACAATACCCTTAGAAAAGTATGTATGTACAAATTCATCATCATCAACATCATCCAGCCGTTTCAGTTCACTGTTGAACATTGATTGTCAATTTTCTCTATCTTGTGATGTTTTTATCCAGTTTGTAGTTATTCTTTTAATGTCATAGGCGGTCTTCCAATTTTCCCATTGTTTTCTCGCGGTCTCCATTCTAGGACTCTTTTTGGTCACCTGTTATCCGTAAATCACCACATAGCGCGCCAGCCCTACCAATTATCCACGTATATGTATTACGGACTCAGCACAGTATCGAATGCAATAGCAAAACAGTAGCTCCAATGATTCCATTCTAGTGATATGGATGCCTCAGTAGAGATATGGCTGGAAAATATCGCTAAAATCATGAAACACGCCTAGGGGTAAAATCATGTGAGACTTACTCCATAACCCGCGAACTGCAGATGAGCTAGAAAACTATTTGGAACCACTTTAATATGACTGGGTTTAAGAAGAAGCTCGTTGTATGGGTTTGGATTCATTGAAGTTAGAGATTGAAAATATTTTAATTTATAATTTTAGGATAATTTCACTTCCTGCCTTGCTCTACTGCTCTTCCGTTAACTTCAAAGTCTTTCGCTTTTAACTTTGCTTAATAATTTGTGTGCTCTATTTTTCATACGCGCCACGCTTCACAGATTTACGACACTGGGTGGTTTTTCAAAATTTTTCAAATTCTCTGTTTTTTATTAATAATTTACTTCTGTAAACGCAATTTCCATGTTTTCACACTATCAGAGATTTTAGTAAATCGCGAAATAAAGCTATAAATACCATGCGAGCTACGTTGTTGCTAAAAAGTGGAATATAAATTTATTTCTTCTTACATATGAAAATCACTCCACCCAGAATGCAGTTTTGTGTGCGCGCAATTGTGATATTTTGCACGCTGAGCATCTTTGCCAAGGTAAATTAAAAGAAAATTTGCGAAAAAGTGAATGAATCATTTATCATCGGCATCAAACTATTCTAGGCTGAGCAACCGTATACTGTGAAAAATGAAGACTTCGAACATTTTGACGGTACGAAGGAAACGATCTTCCATTTGGGTGAAATGAAAATTATCGGACGTCAACGTTTTATGAATGGCACTTTGAAATTCGCGGAGGATATGAACAATGAACACTACAAATTCTCAATAGAGCTCTTCTCTTCGCCTCAAGGCGATGATCAGTTCAAGCGTTTGCCTATGGGCGTGCCACGCACGAACATTTGTGATGGACTGAAAAATTTGTACACGAAAATGTTGCAGCCATCGTTTGTAGAGGGTGAAAATACAAATTTCCCCTATGTATCAGAGGATGAAGGACTGTGCCCAGTACCAAAAGGTGAATATTACATAAAGGAGCTAGAGCTTAACACCGATTCTTGGCCAAATCAAATACCACGTGGCCTTTTGAAGGCGGTATTGACATTTTTCAAAGACGAAATCAATGTGGGTGGCGGTGCTTTGTTGATGAAAATCGAAGATCGTGAGTGAGTTCAATTGAGTGTGGGATCTGGAGGCATAACGACTTGTATTAGGATTCAGAAATTTACTGGTGGTGGCGGTAATGTTCGAAAAATCTTTAAAATAAAAAAGCAAAAAAAAAAAATACAAATAAAAATTGTTGGCAGCAGATGATTAAGTATTTTTCGGTAATAAAAAATTTATTTGACTAACTGAAACTAATTTAACGAAACCACGAAACACTAAGTGATAGAAAAGGGTTTTTCTAACAGAGTCGTCTCGCGGTAAGCCTCCGAGTGTATTCAGATGTAGATCCCTTCATTTATGGAGCAACATCACGACGCACACCACAAATAAGAGGGTGAGCTCGACCTTGATCAAAACGTTCTGGGAGTATATTCACAAAATTCAAAATACGCGTTTATTTCTCAAAAAAGAAATTATTCCCCTTTAACTGCAACGCACCTATGCCCGCGTAAGATCCAGCTTTCGGCACATTTCCGGAACTCCATTTTCTGTATAGTCATGAGATTCGTTTTCGATTTTTCCATTACTTCCTTTCAGCTGTTAAAACATGTTTCCCTTAGTGGCTTTTTGACTCTATCAAACAGAAACAAATCGCAGGGAACCATATCAGTTAAATTCGATGGCTGGTATTCGTTTCGTTTTGTCCAAAAATTCACGGTCAATGATGGCACTGTGCAACGGTGCGTTTTAATGGCGCAAAATCCAAGAGTTGTGTTCCTACAAAACCTTTCTTTTTTGGCAAATCGCTTCACCTAAACGTCTCATAACGCCCAAATATTAGTCCCTATTAACTGTGTGACCTTTTGGCATAAATTCTTGTCGTACAATATCGTTGTCGTCCATAAAACCTGTGAGCATTGCTTACTTTTTTGAGTGAAAACGACGTGGTTTTTTTGGTCTCTTTTCGGAGCTCTCTACCCACTACCCTGGATTGTGTGAAATAAATCACCTCTGCTAAAGGCTGACTTAGCAAAGTGAGTGGGAGTGGTTGGCGTCTAATAAATTAACACCAAAAGGCTAAAGAAATAAGATCGTAAGACTATCGAAGACAATATGAAACAGCTACAAAAGATGAGAGAATTCTCACTTACTCGTAGGTCTAAAAGTGCGGTTCATTATGTTGTCACAGATATCGAGTTATGCTTATACATAATGCAAAACAGCTATAAAAGAGAGTGGAAATGGGAATTGATTTCTTCGTTCTCGTTTTTCATTTAGCTGCTGCAGGATCTTATGAAACGTGTGATTAACTTTTTACATGTCTCCCAATTAGGATATTCGTTCTTCGAACATCGATAGTAGTAGATATTGTCTATTTTTCTCAGATCGCGTCCGCTCGCAAATCTGGATCAGGAGCTGGCAATCCGTGAAGGCCATCTTTCCTTCTCAGTCTGAGCAGGGAACGGACGAAATATGGGAGCACCCGTATGAACAACAGACGGCTAATGTAGCTGAAATCAAAAATCTTCTTTTCCTACATTTTATATATGTACATACAAAAACCAAATAAAAATTGAATTTCATATATAAATCATTATCACTTTTACTCATGGAATATTTCTAGATGCATACGCATGCTGTTTATCCATCTAATGTGGCAATAATACTGCCAGCTAACCGAACAACACTTTCAGTTCTGCCACTTCAGCCGCTGAGGGTATGATTTTAGCGAATTGCTTGTCAAGTGACTCTGAGCTCATTGTTATCGCTTCAATAGGCAAACAAGTGAGCATGAATGGATTCGAGTATATAAAAGCATAGCTACATACTTATTTATGCACATACATACATACAGGCATTTATACCTTCATATATGTACTATATAGTATAAAAGTAAACAAATACAAAATATTGCCATTTCGACACAGATGCAATATTCCGGCTGACAAAGCTTTGCAAATACTGGCGAATGGTAAATTAAGTGTATGAGTGCAGTAGGGAAGACTGCGTGGATATAAAGGTATGAAAGAGAAGAGTGCTCTAGTAATTTATAGTGAATTTATCTATGTGTAAATAAAGCAGAAGGCTGTATGTATACGAGTATATGCCTTACACTTGATTTCTTGTGCTTTCAACTAGATATAAACTACTTAGTAGACGTTTTAGTTCCTGTGTTGGTATTTCAGGAAAGTCATACTAGTACCAGAGCGACTAATAATGTTCCAGTTGCAAAATTACCAATTAGAAGAGTAATGCACAATAGGTATTATTCTCTTCTGTCTGTTGCTTTTATAGCTGATATGTTTTTAAATAGCAATATTTAGTAACATTTTTTTAAGTTGCGTACATTTTGCTTCAAACTGAATATAAAATATTATATGTTGCATACACATATGTAATTCGGAAAATAAAATTATATTAGGTCATATAAACAAATAAAAAAATTAAAAAATAAAAAATGTTTATAATTTTTATCTTCTTTATTTCTGCTAAATATTTGAGTGGTTCCATAAACTTCGATGGCAAAACATAAAATATGGTATGACATAAACGTTAAATATGGTATGGCATATACATAAAATATGGTGTGACATAAACATAAAATATGGTATGACATAAACATAAAATATGGTACGGCATAAACTTAAAATATGGTATGACATAGCCATAAAATATGGTATGGCATGAAGGTTAAATATGATATGACATAAACATAAAATATGGTATGCAATAAACATAAAATATGCTATGACGTAAAAAAAATATGGTGTAGGATAACATAAAATATGATATGGCATAAACATTAAATATGGTATAAAAGAAACATTAAATATGGTATGCCATAAACATAAAATATGGTATGAAATAAACATAAAATATAGTATGAAAGAAACATAAAGTATGCTATGACATAAAAAATAAAATATGCCACGGCATAAACATTAAATATGATATGACATAAACATAAAATAAGGTATGACATAAACATAAAATATGCTACGACACAAATAACGAAATCTCGTGGATTTTATATAAATATCTTTAATTGGCACATTCTTTGTTGGAAGTTTGTCCCAGCTTCACCTCCAAAAAGCGATGTTGCACAAATGGAGGGACCTTCTTTGTCTCCACTTCTAACTTCAGATCGACTTTATGAGAAGCTTTTCCATGACAGAAATACACCCGCGTGTTGCCAGGGCCTATTGGGTCACGACTGTTATTAGAAAAAATGGTTTTTCTATTTATTATTTGGTATTCCTTTTTGGTTTTTCAAATGGTTGTTTACAATTTTTTATTAACATTTTCAACTCGTCTACAACTGGTGAATTTCACCTCAAATGCGACCAGGTTTTGATGGCTCAATTATAACCTAGTTCGGTAAGTGGTATAATGACACACAATTGACAAAGCTCTTTTCAGTCATAGTAACTGGCATTGTTAAAAATACCATTTGCTAGCATTGAGAAGCGCTAGGAGGTGAACTACACACTGCAGCGGCAAAGCAAACTGGTAGTAAAGTAACTGAGAATTAGTAGATTTGTCTGCGCGAAAGATATCTACAATATAAATATAGACATATGCCATATACTTATATGTGTGTATGTATGTATGCACATATAGATGTGTGTGCTTATGTAAGTTCTCAAGTCTGTTTGCTCTTGAGCTTTTGCTATTATTGTTTGCATCTTCAAGTGATTTGCTCGTAATCGACAGGCCAACTAAATCGTTGACACACTTACTAGACAAAAGCATAAGTGCACACCGCACATATACAGATGTATACGCACATACACATGCACATACAAGTATAAGTAAATGCATCGCATGTAAAGCAGGAGTATGGAACATTTTCTCTTCTTGCAGATGCTTGTTGAAGAGCGTGAAGTGAATTCTTAAAGCCTTAAAGTGAAAAGATAGGTGCTTAAGACTGTGCAAAAGCATTTTGAAGTCATTTTAAAGCAGCAAAGATTTGTGAAGCTCCTGCTGGAATTAATCGTTGATGTTTTTCTTTTGGTTAAATTACCTTTTTTTTGGTACATAATCATGATTTAAATTTGTTTTATTCAACTTTTTATCAGCAAAACCAGGAAGGCAATCATTTTCAAAGAGTTTGTATAGAGTTATTATAAGTATATTCGCCGAAATTTGTTTAAAAAGCAGTTTTGGCAATTATTTGTTAGTCTTCTTTATAATATTCGATAGGCGCAACTGTTTTAACTTGAAAAAGTTGATTCTTATTTTAGAGACAGTATCATAAAGAGGCTTAAATTAAGGATGAAATGATTTCTTTTGAAAAATGCACTAATTTTGGATGACATTCAAATATTTTCCCTTCAATATGAAGTACAATCGATGCAGTTAAGCGTTGACTATAACATAATGCAAATGATCTCCATAGTTCTTCTTGCATGAATGGATCCAGTGAACCCATTTTTCGCACTTTTTCCACTCAATTGCGGGGTTATGTTGCGTGAGTCAAGTTGAATATTGGTTCGTAAAGCATGAAGAGAGTCTGGTTCATTCACATAGACCAAAGATTTCAAATAATTCCACAAGAAGTAGTCCAGTAGTGTTAAATCAGAACTTCTTGGCGGTCGTTCAATGTCACTGACACAACTTCCTGAAGTATTGGATTAGCCAAATTTAACCAACAATAATTCGATTGTTTCACTTGCTTTGTGGCCTGTTTTTGCTGAGACCAGAAGCAGTGAATATCAACTTCAGTTAATTTTGCCACCAAAAAGTTGGTTATCATCGTCAACTTAATTTTGAAGGATGTACGGCGCAATAATTCCACTCGACCAAAAACCACATCAAACTGTCAGTTTAGGTGGATGTAATTGTTTTTCGTGAATAAATTGGGGTTATTCTTCCTAAGAGGACAGGCAGTTTTGACTGTTCACCGAATTGCTGAGATGAAAATGAGGTTGATCGGCGAGGATGATTTTCTTTAAAAAAATCGTTGTAATTTTCGAATGAACGATTGCTTTGATAATAAAATTTAATAATTTACAAATGTTTTTAAGATGCACATCTATCCATGATAAAATTGTAGATATTATGAATACATTGGGAAACAATTAGCAAATGATGGCACATTAAAACAGACAAATCCATTTCATGTAGGAACGTTTTACCAAATTTTACACCATTATTTAAAGATTTTTCTGAGGAGTGCATCATCATAAGCATCTCTACCTTATACTAGATGAAAATTAGATACTTCAAGACTCCAGGGTGGAGCTTAGCTATTCACACCAAACCTAACAGAGTTGTGGCTTGATGATCTGATGCGCTTGTGCTGTCACTGTAAAGCCAAATCAATAAAAAATCTAGTGTGCCTTCTTTTGAAAAATGCTTTTAGGCCAAAGGAATGTTGGATTTCCGATATCAAGGCTAATTTTATTAATTCTCAGGTCTCTATTAAATGATCCTCTTGTAAGGTCTGGCTCAAAAGAACCAAGTCATATTTTATAACTTCACGTCTGACCACTTTGGCGCTCTCTTCAAGAGAAGAGTGTATACTTCAATGCTTCATCAAAGCAGATCTGTTTAGGAATAAATGAAAAAAAGAAAGTCCTTAGTACTCAATTATAGTAACGCATTCGATTTAGTGCCGTGCTGATATGGAAATTTAGTGAAATCGCATTGAGCGATTTAGCCGAAGTGCGACTTTCAGCACCAACCATGCAGAACTACAGAGAGTGTAACCTAACCTAGCCTACTTTTTTGGAAATATTATAGACGTTTGAGGCTTTTACCCTTATCAGCTCAACCAAACCTAGTTTCTATTAAAAAAACATATGCAGACTTAGCTACTTGACGACTATTGCAAGGCACTTAACCTCTTGCCACTTAAGTGATAGTTAAAAGTGTAGCGTTATCTGACGCACATTCAGTGGAAGCTCATAACAGCAACATCAAATAAAACCCCACAATTGATAACTCTTTTTCGTCTACGTGCACCAAACCGCTTTACTGGGCTACCAGCTCAGCATAAAAATAGACAAAAACCACCAAAATTAAATTCAGATGAAAAACAGCCGCATTTTTATGATTTTTACTCAGTTTCTATCTACAAAAAGTCACACAGAAAAAAATCCTATTTGTTTATTAACATTTTAATGTCGCACAATTTGGTGAACCAAATGACTGTAATAAAAAAGACCAGATACTAAAACAAAAAGGTTGGCAAGCGCTGCCGCTACTAAAATGTTGACGAGATGTAATTAAATGCTTATATTTTGTTTTTATTGTTGTATTGCATTAACATTTTTAGTTAGCTCAATGTAAGTTTTCAATGCAACATAATTCATTTCTCCTTGTGTGTGTGTGTGTGTCTACATATGTATATGTACAACTTCACTTCAGTGGCTATGATATGTCATCTTTGTGACAGTTACGCACGCCAGCATTTTTCATTTTCAACTTACTGTAGAAGCTATATAATTTTTGTTGCTCTATCATTGTGTATGTGTGTGTCTGTGCACGTGTGCGTAACACTACAATCAATTCTACTTAATTGAGTCACTTTAATGCGTTTGTTAATGGCGTCGCATAATCGTAAATCTACTCAAACATTAATCATGTCATCACATTAGAGTGCGAGATATGTCCGCTTTGAGCAGCCGCACAGTAGTTTGAGCGGATTGCAGCAGATTGGTTGTAAAGTAATTGCCGGTTAGGTTGTTTCGAAAAAAATAAAAATAAGAATAAAAATAAATAAAAATTTTATCGAAATTAGTTTATTATCTTGAATTTGCTAAGTTGGTCATTTTATTGCTGCAATTAGCCTGAATCCGTTGATGCTTCTCGGCAATACTCCGAGGAATGTAATAAATTTAGCTAAATTAGTGAAATTGGTACAAATAGATTGAATTTCATTTTCGGAATTGGGTGGTAGCTCTATTTGGAAATATAGCTGAATTAAAGTGTTCTAAAATGGTACGCGTTTTATAGTTTTTTACTAAACTTATTTAATTTCATAATTTTTTTTAATATGGCAACCCTTTTATTTAATATCTGGCAGCCCTATTCAGATATATGTTTGGCGTAAAAGTTTTTCAAGCAGCTTACGTTTGATATATATCTATGTTATTTAACTTATTGCACATTTGATTAAATTTAATTTTTCTTAAACATGTGGTAGCCCTATTTCAAAAACATTTAACACCTTTCTTGGGTACCAATACTGTAATAGTTTACTTAACTTATTACGCATTTTATTAAACTAAATTTTTTTCACACCTTATCACCCTATTTAAAAAACACTTTTTAAAAAATTAGGTGGCAACTCTATTCAATTTTGAAGGATATTCAAACATCTTTTTTTTTAAACCGATCTCGTATAATTTATTGAACTTATTAGACGTTTTATTTAAAAACAATTTTTTTTGACAGGTGGCAAGCCTATTAAAATATATTTCTCTAGAAAAATACGCTCGAAAATTTTTATTTTGATGCTTTATTTTTAATATTTTACAAAACTTACTTTTTTAATTCATTTAAATTTTTTATCTAGCTGGCAACACTTTTATTTTGTAAGTGGCTGCCTTAACAAATATATTGACGCACTTTTCTTTTGACATTAATCGTGTCAGAATTAATTCAACTTACTACAAATTTGATTTAATTTAATTTATTCAAACATTAAAAGTTAGGTGGCAACGACCTATAAAAGTGTTTTTAATAAGAATTTTCGTATTTCTCTTGAAATATATTTCGCTTAGTACTTTTAAGTTAGTACTTAATTAAAATATATTAAATTTAAAATTTCAAATTTAGAAAAACTAAAAACCAAATAATATTTTGGCAGGGAAGCTCTCTTGCATCCATCTTTGATATCCATTTATAAAAATTCATCTAAATAATTTTTATATTTCCATTAAAAATTGTGTGGCAACGCTATGCAAGAATATTTCTCATTCATTATATATTCTTTTACACTGTTTGCGTAATACCCGCACATGCCTTAGAATTTCATTCTACTTCGCCGTAAGTTTCCATATGTTCAATAAAAATCAGGCGGGATCTCTGTCAAAATAATTATATTCCTTAAAAATTTGTATTAAATACCATCGCTGGGCACCTATGCTTTAATATTAGTCTCGGTTTTTTATAATTATTTTTAAATTGCAAATAGGTGGCAACGATTTGCTAAAAACCATTCAGACCAAATGGCTTTTAAATAGCTTAAAAAGTAGTGGAATCGACTTATACTTTTTAAGAGGTGCCATTTTGCAAATATGCTTTCGGTCAGCGTAGCCGAATGGGTTGGTGTGTAACTACCGTTCAGGAGTGCGTAGGTACGAATCTCCATGCACGAAACAACAAAATTATAGAAAAAAAAATGCCTACTATTAGGCAATGGCGAACCTCTGAGTGTATTTCTGCTTTGAAAAATATCTGCCGTTCGGAGTCCTCTCAAAACTGTGGAACAACACAAAAACGCTCGCCGCAAATAGGAGAAGAACCTAGGCCAAATACCTAACAGAAATGTACGCGCCAATTATTATTGAAAAATATAAAGCTGGTCCTCCATCTGTTAGGAATGTGGTTATGAAGGATCTTTGACAAAATTAGATTGTCTGAATATGTTGTTGGTATTGAGAATTCGGCATAGGATTGAAAAAAATATTCTGGGTCATAGCATTCCTGAGTTCTTTCGTTACTAATATTTGAAGTCAGCCTACTCGATTCTAGTTATTCTCATTTATTCTCTATCAGGAGCTCTACAATATGAGAGGTTAGAATGTCTCTTGGGGTTAGAGCTTCAGAGCTTACTTAGATTCGCAAAAGACGCAGGCTTATTACAAAAAGCCTACTTACCTGTACAAGGAAACGTACCTGTAAGGGTCAAGCTCCATCTGCTACCACTAAGGACCAATAGGTCTATGTGATGAGCTGCAGCCAGCCAGGTCAACCTAACCTAAGCTATGCTCCTTCATCCTACCCTCTTCTTTTACTATTTTCCAATAAAGACTGCTCCACACATCTTCATGTGACAAAAGCATGAGGTGAAAAATATTTCTATAGCTTGGCAGAGGTTTAAAGTTTATTTTAAGTTTCTTGCCTTGTTTTGCTTCCCTTGAAAATTTTTGTGAAATTGAAGATTTCCTCACTTGAAATATAAAAAATATTTAAATAATACTTACTATTTGCAATTACTGTAGGGCATATCAATTTCATATCTGTACAAACATTTCTTGGAACATACCTGCAAGTAAAAGAAAATAAATATTAAATATTACTGCAGTGCTTTTCGACAGTTTAAAAAGAAGAAATTTATTGGCATGTCAAAAACATTAAATTTCAATAGTATTTCGTAAAAAAAGTATTAAATTCTTTTCCATATATTTGAAATTTTTTTAATGGAATTTACTATGTATTTTAATATATTTTTCGTGCATTTTTCTGTTTATTTTAGCTCTCTTATTTCTTATATATTTCGTAAAAGCTCTGGCAGTGAAAGCGCAGCTACCCACGCTTGAGTATTAAATTTTAAGCTGATTACTTGGAATGAAAGCAGACGCTGAGAGGAGTGTCTACGAAAGGAATGAAATAAAATTTGCGTTAAAAAAGGAGTTTGGAAGACTACGAATACAAAGAAAAGGTAGGTAAACAGTTTTAAACAACAAACAGGCTCGGCCATTCACAAGTTAAAAATAAATACAAAACAAGTTGGGGCTGAACTCGATGGACACGGTCGGAAAAGTCTTACAATTTAATTTAAAAATCATTGAAACATTTGTGAGAAATTCAGAAATTTTAAATTAAATTCATGATCTGTTAGCAAAAATGACAAGTGAGCAAAAATCTAACCGAATCATGGCAGCACAAGTGATGGATGCTCCACCAAGCCAATGCACTGGCGCATTACGCATTTTCTGTCAAGAGAATTCTAGCTAAGTGCAATCTCTCAATGTCAGACCTGCCGGCTTATGCTACAGATCTTGCGTCATAGGTTCTTTCATCTGCTTCCTAAGGTGAAATCTACATAAAACCAGAAACAAAAATATCGGAGTTCATCAAATCTGTTGAAGAGTAAGCGGTAAATCCGCAGAAGCAGAGGATTAGCAAACACAGACTTCCAACACTGTTTCGAACAAAGCAAGATTCATATAAAGCGTTGTAGGGATAGAGATGGCATGTATATGGAAAGTATTTGTGCTCGAAAAAAGGCTTCGAAATATCATTTTTAAAGCTGAATGTGAGAAGAAAATATCTCATGTGGCTCAAAGTACATCAAGTAGCCGGTTGGTCTGACAGTTTGTCTTAGAATTAAATTAAACACCTTTGCATAATTAAAATGCTTTAGAATGGAATTTGGTGTGTCAGAGAGGCAAAACCGTTTCCTTCAACCTTCAGTAGGAATGACTCATTTCGGTGGACCAGGGCCAACTTGAGATTAGTCCACGAGCTATCTTACCACTCATAATCGACTGCGATAGCATCAGCACTAAAATAAACTGCCTGCCGATAGAAAATACTGAACATTGTACGTAAGTATACGGAGGAATACAAGACTCCTGAGAACGTTTTATGAGAATATTTGGTCTTCCAGTCTGTGTCAATTACTGCGGAGTTAGGAATTTTAACCTCATATTTAGAGTAGCACAAGAGAGAAAGAAAAAAGCCGTCTGAAAACTGCTGATGGCACGACATTTTCAGTGAGTCTTTAGCTGTGAAAAATCAACAACGGATAAAATATTCAGACCAAACCTTCCAAGAGTTCTAAAATTCTCCTAAAAAAGAGTGCGACCTGATCTTCAATGCATGTTTCGTAAGAATCATGCAAATATAGCTACGCAAAATTACGGCAAGCAGTATAGCCAGCTTCTTGTAAAAAGTATCTCTATTGTATGATACCTTTTATTTTCAATCTGATTTCTTTTTTGATGAAATTCTTATAAAAAATTGTTTTATTTGAAGGATTAAGTATAATTAGAAGTAAACTGAAAAAATTTGGAAGAAAAAAAATTATTCTAAGATTTATTTAGGCTTAAAAATTATGGTATACAACTTTTTAAAGTAGAATATATTCGGTAATTTTTAACGTTAAACTTTCTATTTTTTTATTGTAATTTTTAATAGTAAAATATACATACTTAAAAAAAACGTTTTCCTACATTTTTTCCAAAATATTTTCGGAAAATTTTTGTTGGCATTTCTGAAAAAAGTTTCCAAAAAAATATTATGTTCAAGAAAAAATTTTGTTTTTAAATTTGAGTAAAACAAAATTGTTTAAATAATTTAAATTTAAAAATATTATTTAAATACATTTATTTTTAATTTTCAGCAAAAAACTAATTTTACATGATTTTTTAAATAATAATAAATAATCATAAAAATAGATAATTTTTTTTGCTGAAAATTTTAAAAAATAATTGTTGAAATCTAAACACACGTTCACAATTTTCAGCAATATAATTTTTTTTAAATAATTTTTCAAATAATATTTAAAAAAATTTTTTTTTGTTTCTGAAAATTTTGAAAAAATTTTTTTAAGTTTTCAACAAAAAAAATCTTTGTTAAATTTTCAACAAAATTTCCTTTTTAATTCTCAACAAACCATTTTTTTCTGATAAATTTGAAATTTTTTTTTTAAGTTTTCGACAAAAAAAATTCTTTTTCAAATTTTCAACAAAATTACTTTTTTAATTCTCAACAAAACATTTTTTTTTTAATTTTTAACAAAAAATATTTTTTAAAACTTACAACCAAAAAACATTGATTCAAAATTTTTAGAAAAAAAACATTATTTAAAAATATTATATGAATAATTTTATTGCTGAAAATTGTGAAAGTTGTTTTTTTAATTTCAACAAAATTTTTTTAAATTTTTAGCAAAGAAAATTTATCATTATGATTAAAATTTTAAAAATTATGGAAAAAAATTCTTTTTTAAATTTTCAACAAAATTGCTTTTTTAATTCTAATTTTTAACAAAACATATTTTTTAAAATTTACAACCAAAAAAAAATTGTTCAAAATTTTTAGAAAAAAAACATGATTTAAAAATATTATTTGAATAATTATTTTGCTGAAAACTGTGAAAGTTTTTTTTTCAAAATTTTTGAAAATATTTTTTTTTCTGATAATTTTGAAATTTTTTTTGTTAAGTTTTCAACAAAAAAATTCTTTTTTAAATTTTCAACAAAATTTCTTTTTTAATTCTCAACAAAACATTTTTGTTTTAATTTTAATTTTTAACAAAACATATTTTTTAAAATTTACAACCAAAAAAAATTGTTCAAAATTTTTAGAAAACAAACATGATTTAAAAATATTATTTGAATAATTATTTTGCTGAAAACTGTGAAAGTTTTTTTTCAAAATTTTTAAATTTTTTTTTCTGATAATTTTAAAAATTTTTTTTTTAAGTTTTCAACAAAAAAATCCTTTTTTTTAAAGTTTCAACAAAATTTCCTTTTTAATTCTTAACAAAACATTTTTTTGTTTATTTTTAACAAAAAATGTTCTTTAAAACTTACAACCAAACAAAATGTATTCAAAATTTTTAGAAAAAAAAACATTATATAAAAATATTATATGAATAATTATTTTGCTGAAAATTGTGAAAGTTTGTTTTTTTAATTTCAACAACATTTTTTTTCAATTTTCGGCAAAAAAAAATTATCATTATGAATAAAATTTTAAAAATTATAGAAAAAAAATTTTTTGCTGAAAATTAAAAAGAATTTTTTTTGCTCACAGTTAAAAAGAACTGTTTGTGTTGAAAAAAAGTTGTTTTTTGAAAATTTTTATTATTTTGTATTATTTAAAAAAATTTTTTTTTCATAATTATTAAAATGTTAAAAAGTAGCGAAGATATTTCATTGAAACAATTATAGTATACAATAATTTTTAGCATTGAATAAATCGCAAAATTAAAAATTTTTTCAGTTTACTTGCTACCACAAGTCGAAACTTATCAAGCCTATGTCACGCCTACAAATAAAACACTTTTTATAAAAATTGGCGACAATATTCAAAATATGTACTTGTATCACTCGTCATGGAATCGCTCATTTGCCTTGAATAACTAATTCACTTTCTTCACCAACATTTGGACTATTTTAGTCAACAATTGTCGACAGAATCAGATGAGCAAGGAGAGCGCTACCATCAAACTGCGATGCCATTTGAGTCAAGATACCGAGGAAAACGAGCTCCAGGTGCCATACTAGCCGAAATATGTTGGTGGAGTAAACATATTTTTTAATACGACCAGGAAGAAAATGAAGGAAAATGGAATAACCAGGAGGAAAAAGAATATGAGGTAGAAGAAGAAGAGACAGGCATGGAATTCTTTACTGATGAATCTGATTACTCTGATAATGATGATGTTGAAATTCAATCATTGTCGAAAAGAGCTCGTCTCTAAGGTTTTAGTACGTAAGAATTCTTTATTTTAATAAAAAAAAAAATTATAAGAATTCAAGTCTATATTCTTTTTACTTAATCTATTTAATATTTTTACCTACAGAGTTTTTAGATATTTAAAAAAAATTTAAAGCAAAGTATAAAAAAATTATTTTTATGAAGATCAAACCTACAGTTAAGTTCAAAATTCAGTAACTCATTGTATGCCCAACTTAAAAATCAAATGCTCTGGGTTCGTTATCTCGCAAGGGTCTCTATTCACAAAATAATTTCTCATAGCCCACTACGCAGAAAGTCGCATTATCATCCGTCATTCAACGACAAATATGTAAACATGGAGAAGTACATGTTGCATGCCACGCGTCGAAGAACAGCAACATTGTCTACCACAAATTTTACAGATTTTTGTTCGTCTTTCGGAACAAAGGTGTACGCTAAACATTACACAAAAAGCAATAATGCACATTAAAGACAAGTATGAACAACAACAACAACATATTCCTTCAAAAACCCATTTAAATATCTGTTAATCTGTAGGCAAGCAGTCAACTAGTCAACTAACTATCAAATCAGTTGGTAGCGGGCTGGTTGCTGGTTGTTGGTGGTTGCTGGTGGCTGACTGGCGTGTTGGTGGCGTATCTGGTAACAACGTCGGCGATGAAGCGACCACCTATGGCGTTGCCACAACTCAGCTCAGCGCACAGCTTAGTATACTTAGCGCAGTTGAGTGTGATGATGTTGAAATTGTTGTTGCTGTGGCTTTTGTGACTTCAATTAAAGCATTGCTGGTGCAACAACAAAGCAAGAAACATAGCCAGGCGAGGCAAATCTAAATAATAGTTATAAGCGATGAGTTTATATGTATGGGTGGGTACATGTGAATGTGTGCATTGTTTTTGTTGTGACATTAAAGTCACTGGCTGGTTGTTGTTACTTTAATGACCCTTTCTTTTGTTCATAATTTTTTTATTTCTTTTTTCATATTTTTGTTATTTGTACGGCCGTTGTTGTGGCTTTTTTGGTCTACTAAGCTTCATTATAGTTGTTGTTGTTGCTCTAGCTTTTGATACCAAACATTGTATTGTGGGTGGTTTAATTATCCGCTAATGTTCGCAATCTACGGCACCATGGCCGTCATTTAACGACAACTTTAACCCCGCGCACACATACGCACCCACCCATATGCCAGACATACAAATTCATACACACACATACATACATATGTGCATTCATTCATATGTATTAGGAGTACTTGCAACATGGAAAGTGTTTGTGCAAATATTGCCACATGCTGTGCCGCAAAACAAGGCATATCTCACGCTAGTTGTAGCAAAGCGTATCACAGCCACAACAAAAGCAACAACCAAAGGCCAGACAAACACACCCTTTTTAACAAACCCTGTTGCTCCACATTTGGGCGGTCATGCAATGCGCGCGGGTGGGCAGACAACATGTGGCGTGAGCCGCCTATCGGACATGCAACTTCAAAAATACACACACACTCTTGCGACCAGACATCCTCACATGTGTGGCAACACTTTGGTTGACGTTGGTGCTGCGAAAAATGTTGTTAATTTAGTTTGGCGCTGTTGTTGCTTTTGTTGCAGTTGTTCATCGTTGTTGTGTTGCCTCATTTTGTTGTCTGCTCTCTTTGCAGCTTGTTTTGTTGTTGCTATCTTTATTTTGTTGTTTCATTAGCTGCGGTTTTCGTATTGCTGTCGATGTTGTTGCTTCACTTTCGGTTGTTAATTGTTTTTGTTGCTACAGACATGCGTTTATTTTTTATGTATTTTGTTGTTGTTGTAATATGTTCGGTTTCAGTGGTTTCATGTTTCTGACATTTAGCGCTAAATATTTGTTGTTAATTATCTTTTGAACACCCACTTATCCACACACTATTGTCCCCTCGCCCCCCGCCAACATCAATAGTTGTTTGCTATCGCATTATAAAGTGTGGCAAGGCTGTTGGGTACAGTGTTTTGTTTTAAATTCGGACTCGGAGCAATTTTGTAATAATTTTTTAATAAATTGTGAGAATAAATTTAATGCAAAGTTGATATGTTATTATTATTATAATTTGCGCCTACACCCTTTTTGGATTTTTGGTTGAGCTCTTCCTCCTATTCAGACGTGCATCTTGATGTTGCTCCGCAAATGGAGGGACCTACAGTTTAAAACCAACTCTCACCGGCAGATATTTTTTATGAGCAGCTTTTTCATGGCAGAAATACACTCGGAGGTTTGCCATTGCCTGCCGAGGCGCGACCGCTATTAGAAAAAAACTTTTTCTTCACTTTGGTGTTTCACCAAGACTCGAACCTACGTTCTCTCTGCGAATTCACACACCAACCCACTCAGCGGAAATTTCTACCGAATCGTGTTGTTTAGTGGATTGTTTTTATGTATGGTTTTTGTTTTATATTCAATGGCCTGTTCGACGAGTTGGTGCAAGATTAGAGATTACATCTACTGTCGATAAGTTCCGTTTGAATCATTGTTGCTCTTCTGGAATGCCAGTTTCCGCAGTATAGTTAGAAAAAGGTTTAAGCGCGGAGCAAGATGATTCCCCTGCAGTTATCGAACAGTTTCTTATCCTCTTTTTGTAAGGTAAGAATCGAGTAGCTATGCGTCAAGGTCGAATGGATTGTGCGAGTTAGCAGTATGAGATTAAACAAATCAGGCCATCGACACCAGCACGGAAGATGTGTATGAACACTTAAATATATATATAAATAATTGGCTACACCCTTTATTGGGTGTTTGGCGGAGTTGCTTTTCGTGTTTGTGGCGTGCAGCTGTACCGCTTTAAGCCAACTCCCAACGGCAGGTGATTTTTTATGAGGAACTTTTTCATAGCAGAAATACATTCGGACACATTTTTGTTTTTGCTATCATCTGCACTTTCGTGCTCTGAAATTAGAGCCTGGGATCTTCCGCATGGTAGTCATGCACCAACCCATTCGGCTACGGCGGCTGAATACCCAAATACTGTTGTTATAATTCGAACTCATGAAAATTTAGCATGCCAAAAATATTTTATCAAGTAGTAAGCCAAATCATCTTTCTCTAGTTTACATCCTACAGGTGCCAACCAAAACCAAATATAGTTAGCCTTCCATTCTCAACATCCGCTTTCTAGAATGGCAGACAGGTACTCTCTATTGTCTAATTCCAAAGAGGATATGGAACGAGAATCCACCGTCAGGAAAATAGTAACCCCATTTGAGGATGGTCAGAACCTCAGCTCAGGTCAGAGTCTGTCTACTAGTAGAGATCAAACTGTTTGCTACACAGATGAGTATCACTACAGCAAAGTGCACCGATTATGTGCTTCCCAAAAAAATTGTTTCAATAAAAATTACAGAGATAGCCTGGAACCAGATATTTGTGTATATGATGGTATGAAACGAAGAGAGTACGAATCTTGAATGAAAATAGAAATTTTTGAGATAACCTAAAAGTTGAAGCTGAAGTGATTTGAATTAGATGCCGTTAAAGACAACGACACATTTACATCAATGAAATATAAGAGTGTGCGATGCGTTGGGGTAAGAACCAACTGATTCGTGCAATGTTTCGTTATAGTAAGCAGTTGTCTAGAGTGGAACGTGCAATAAAGTCCCAGAGTATGCATTTATAAAAAAATTAAAAATAAGCAAGAAAAAAAAGAAGAAAAAAATTAAATCAAATAGCTTACACCCTACCGTAAGGGATTGTTGGCACAGAGGTCTTAACATTTAGTATAATCGCCAGCACACTGAAGCTACCAAGCACACTGAACTTCAAAAAAAGCAATTTTATAGTAACAGACTTCAGGATGAAGGGCCATAGACCGAGATTAAACTCGTTTGTGTATCACCTAATTCAAAAACTTCTCGACAACTCAGCCACTTTGAAATCATAGGCACGAGTACTTCCAGTGCTTTAATTATTGGAATTCAGTGTGCCGAAAAAACGTGATTGCCAAAGCCTTTGTTATGAGATTCAGCGGATTCAGTTAGCAGCTTTTATGAGTTGTTATAAGTCCCAAGGATGACTTCGAAAGAGGTAATGTATAAGTTGTGGAATAATTAGCTGTGTGAGGAGTACAGGATTTGTACACAGGTTCCATAACCTTGAACTCGAAACCCAGAGCAAAGTTTCAAGCCCGATACTCCAATACTCCTACTATGTATATATTAATAGCGGAGTAGATTGAATGGGCTTGTGAATGGCCACGATTTTTCAAACACTCAAGCAATATGGTTCATTTGCCGAGGAGAATCGTACTTGACTACCTACCGTTTGGGCTCAGGTGAGAAATTCACTGTGTACCTGTAAGTAAACACCAAGTGCGAGAAAGAGTTATATTTCCAAAAAATGGTCGCACCTCGGCAGCCAATGTCCAAACTCTGAGTTAAAAAAGTTTTTATTAAATTTCAACTGCCATTCGGTGACAGTAAACCTTTTAGGGCCTCCACCTGTAGGATGACATCCACGGGCGCACCATTAAGTAGAGTAGACTATTGGGCAACTGTTAATTCTTAGAAGGCTTTCACTATGGAGGCTAAATAACAATTATTAGAAGTAAAGACTGTTATGATTGCAATCATCTATACAAATTAAAAGTTTCAAATTCAGTAGCGCTTCAAAGCCAAAGTCTAAAAACCTGTATTCACTGTACTTTTTTACTCTGCTTTTAGGTTTATCCACCACTGTCGTCCATGCACTTGTGCGAGTTGATGAACTTCGGTTGATGCTGTGCGGTTTGTAAGTGCGGCGGTTTTTGTTAAATTTAATTAAAACATTGGCAATCATTGCCAAAACCACAACCACAGTAACATTTATACTACTACCACAACAACGTTGCTGGCCAACACTACTCAATGCTCGAAAGTAGAGCAGAAAAATCGATGACACATGAGAGATTTTGAAGTGCTGTTGTTATAATTTACATAACAGCGAGATAAACAGATTTCAGCTGTGAGGAGGAGTAAATGTAAGGGAAGAAGTTAATGACTATTAGTGAGTAAAGTAATTTCTAAATTATATACACTTATTGCAGCATTTAAAACTATGATGTTGAAAACTTTTGGAGAAGCTTTTTGTCACTATTCCAGTTTTCATTCCCCGTGAAGCTTCATAATGCGCTAGAGATATTTATCGACAATTCACTTAAAAACATTTATTTGAAATATTTGTAGATAGAAGTACCCTAAGGATTAGGTCTTCTAAAAGTCTCTGGATGGCGGGCTGGAGATCGCGCCACCATTCTACCTAGAACAGTTTTGAAGCTTAGAAGCTCTGACTATGAGATCACGGAGCTCAGGATTTGGCCACAACTTTCACGTTCATTCGTGAAACAATGATTTGAGGGAAACTGATATTTTCCTTAGTGCTACACCAACATGTAACTACATATATACATACCCACTTATCTATGACTATGTACTCGTATGCCAAAATTTGAAAGTACACAGTATGTTCAATAAATAACAGAACTATTTATTTAAATCATGGAACACGTAGAGCTATCTATTAAACTTTGATCACATTGAAAAGGTACAAGCGTCAGCTTTCAACTGCAGCCAACTTATTGTAAATCGTTTGACAGGTTAAAAAGTTACGCGCCTTTTACTGACAGAATGTTTCGTGCTTGTGTCGTAAAAATATTATACAATTGGGCAAAGAGCAAATATTAAATTCTGTGTTAAACTTGGAAAACTATTTGATGCAAAAAGTTTATGGTGATGATTGTTTAGCTCGTTCAAATGTATACAATTGGTTTAAACGATTTAAAAATGGTCGTGAAGATTTGAATGATGATGAAAGACCTGGTCGTCCAGAAGCAAGTAATCGTGCTGAATTGGTGGAAAAAGTTCGCGAAATCATTGCTGTTGTCGGAAATTTCACTGCAAGAATGTTGGCTTAAGAATTAAATTCATCTACTGGTACTATTTGGAAAATTTTAACTGACGATTTGGGTAAAAGAAAGGTTTGTGCACGCTTTGTTCCACAGCAATTAAATGAAGATCAGAAAATCGCTCGTGTAGATCATTGTAAAGACATCATTTCAACAGCTGAAAACGCTCCAGATTTTCTTGATTCGATCATAACTAGTGACGAAACATGGTGCTTCAAATATGACCCTGAAACTAAGCGTCAATCTGCAGAATGGAAGACAAAAGGGGAGCCAAAAGCAAAGAAATTGCGTTTTCAGAAGTCAAGAATCAAAACAATGTTGATCACGTTCTACGATTCGAAGGGTATTTTACACCAGGAATTTGCTGCAGAAGGTCAAACTATTAATGGAGAATACTATTTACAAGTTTTACATCGTTTGTGGTCAAGAATTGTTCGTGTAAGACCTGAATATCCAAAGGGGAAACAGCTGTTTTTATTGCATGATAATGCACCACCTCACACAACCAAAAATGTTCGTGAATTTTTGATGCAAAAACATATTTGTGTCATCGACCACCCTCCGTATTCTCTTGATCTATCACCATGCGACTATTTTCTGTTCCCTAAATTGAAAACTGCCATGAAAGGTGCGTTTTATGATGATATTCCAGCCATTTAAGCAGCCGTGACACAGGTGTTAAAGAACATTCCCTTAGATGACATAAAAAAGTTCATGCAGAAATCGGTTGATCGTTCTGAACGTTGTATCAAGTTAAATGGATACTATTTTGAATAAAAAATAACTTTCAAACACAGTACGATACGTGTTTTATTCTACATCTGAAAAGTTATGTTATTTATTGAACATACTGTGTATGCATAACTTTTTCCTTAACCTCTTTTTTCCTCTGCCGTCCATCATAAAAAATGTATTTAAATATTTTTTAATAAGTAATAAATTTCAGATTCTCAAAGTGAACTTTAGCACCCAAACTCAATCTTGCTGCCTCCCAGGCCATTACCAACAAGCTCTTAATTATTAATCTAATGCTTGGCCTTTTCGACAGCTGACCGCTTTGAGCCACCTGAAGAAATCTAAACCATTTACGATCTAACAACCTAATGAGCATAAAGGGCATACAGCCAATTTTTATTGTTGCAATAACTTTTTTATAAGCATTTCTTCAATTCTCCAATTCTTGTTTTTTATACACATCTATCTACATACAAGCATTTTTCTAACTTATTAAGCACATATTTTTTTTTATATTTCCCTAATAATTCATTTAATTGCAAAGCTTCATTAGGTCGACCCAGAATCTATTCAACTCTCGGGCAATGAAGCTATGAGATTTTATTTTGGGCGGCTTGCAGATAAACTTGCTTTATGCATTGTGGCTTTTGTGCATGAATATGGGCATACATTTTTGTTGTTGTTATTGGTTTTCGTATGTGCTTGCCTGCGGGTTGTAGCATAGCATAGCAAGGAAAGTACCAATAATAATAAAAATAATCGATTTCCATTAGAAAAGCAAACCAAGCAAATGAGGTAAAACCAAACCCAAAAACAATAACTGGATAGTCAGATTAAAATATGAGAGGAGTGGGGTTAATGGCATTGAATATGAAAATCGAAGAGGAAAAACGTGAAGGTTGGAAAATCAAAGAAAATATTATGTGGAGTACTAAGCTAAACGAAAAGAGGGAGGAAAAGACGCAGAATGCTAGAACGTGCGGTCGTTGATAGTTATGAACAAAAGGCAATTCAAAACATGGCAGCGAAGCGAATATGAACCAGAAGAATTTAAGAAGTAGCAGTGGCTTATAAAGCAGATAAGTCATGGAGATGTTTGAGGTTTGAGGAGCAAAAAGATTGAGTAAAGAAACGAAATGGAGTAGAGTGTGCAGAGAGATTGAGCAAAGAGGAGAACGAAATATTCTGCAGAGAAATGAAGTATTCAATAAGACCGCAAATTTAATTTTATAAACAAAACACAACAAAATTTATCGAAATTTTTATTTTTTTATTTCAACAAGCTTTTATAGTCTATGGCACCTATGTCTGAAACATAATATTTTTTAAATGCCACCACGATTCCCTGGCAACACAGGATGTGCATATCAAAAGCTTCCTTGCTGTTAGGCATAGTTCGGCTGTATGTCCTTAATAACGCATGTGATTTCGTTCTTCAGCTCTAGAATTGTCTCTGGCTTGATCGCAGATACCGTGCTTTTATCATCGTCCTAGTGAAAAGTGTCCAGTGGCCATTTGAACTCCTCTTTTCGTGTCTCAGATACTGTCTAGAAGAGAATCTAAAATATCTGTTGGTCCA